>ML822895.1:91899-111442 GCA_009831015.1 Picea engelmannii
TGTGTAGCAACACAAGAAAGGTTTGTTATACTTGAGGATGTTGAGATCAAATTTGTTAGCAATAGTAGTATGTGGAATTTTGAGAATGATGCATTGGAAGGTTTGTCATGATGGTATTGTTGAATTTGTATGAGGTTTTAACAATGATAAGGAGGTGGTTTGAAGTAGAGATGATGTTGTTTCATCTTTAGTTCCACATGTTGTGCCATTTTATATTGTTCAAGTTATCATAATCATTGTCATGCATAATATGAGTGTTGCATTTGTTAGTCAAAGTGTGCCCACAATGGTATCTGTGAGAGGCTTAGTGTTGTGGCAAGATGTTAAGGCCCGTAAGGCCCTAACACTCATTTATTATTAGTTTATTATTTATGACTAGGTCAGCTTAGTGGTAGGTTACATCATTCCCACTTTATCTCTTATTTATAAAAAAATGAGAATAATATGTATAAGCATCACATCTTGTCTTATGAATCTGATATATTGTAAAAGGAGGTTCCCCCCTCAAAGTGGATTGTATTCATTGAATTTTTATCACTTTTAAGGCACTGGATCATAACATTTGGTACCAAAACATCAATCATAGGGTTTTTCTACTTCAAGCGAGTCATCTTGGAATGTTTTCTATAATTTATTTTTCTGAGACGTTTCAGATAACTAAATTTGGAGGTTACTCAGGAGACATATCACAATACATCTAGTAAAAATTTCAAGTTTTGGCTCGTTACACTTTATGATATATAGCCTATGGAAGATAGGGTTTTTGACTCATCTTGAAATCGTTTTTAAATGAGTCACCTTGGATTTTTTTCTATAATTTTTTTTGGGGAAGTTTCGGATGGTGAAATTTTGTGGAGACTGAGGAAAAATGTCATAGTACACGTGGTCAAAATTTTAGGTCCTAGTTCACTATACTTTGGGATATATATTCCATGGAAGACAAAGTTTGTGACTAATCCTAAAATTAGTTCTCTTAGCATTTCTGTTGTAATTGGTTTTTAGTGAAGTTTCAGACTCCAAAATTTTCAGAATCTTGATTTGACACAGTGAAGGACATGTAGATTTTTTTTTCAAATTTTGACTCATTATATTTTATGATATATTTCTTCTGGAAGTTAGGGTTTTTACACAAGTTATTTTCTGGTGATTTTAAGAGTTTTTTTTTCCGTGGTTAGCAAGCTCATTATAATTATATATATATATACAATAGAGACTTATTCCTGCATCTTTAAATAATAATGGATTTGTTTTTAAGTGGGTAAAACTTGTTGATTTTTCAATGAGCTATGGCTCATGTATTCTCTTTAAATTTTCTATTTAACTTTCACTTGAACCATAACTACTGCAGCAAACCAAGATCACAAGATGAATAACCATGCACAAGAACAAAAAAAGTATCATGGGAAACCCTTCTCAAAAAGGAAAGAAAAATCAACCAATCCTTTGCTATATTCCTCAAGAGAAAGACCTCCCACACCATCACCAAACCTAGCACACAAGAGGGTGCTATAATTTTCATAATTTCAGACCACAACTTCTGAAATCATGAGATGACACAATGATACGTGTGTTTCCTCAATGGGGATTCACTTTTATTTATATAAGACTTGTCACATCAAATGATGTGTCTATTGGCACAATAGGGTCGACCTCAATAACTCAAAATATAATTAATAATTATCATATTAATTATCTTTTACATTGATTATATTTTACATTAAGGTGGGGCCGACCTGTACCCTTTACATAACAAATAGGGTTACAGGTAAGTTTGACTCTTGAACAATATAGCAATGGATCTCATACACCCACTATTTCTCAGTCACTAGGGGCACATCCATATGTGCTCATCCACAGGGATGTCTCTTTATCTCACTACGTCTCACAGGAGAACCACCCTTACTAGTGTTCAACCACTAGGATCATGTTCACATGTGCTCATCCACAAGCACATCCAACTCAACAGATCTTCTTTCCCACTGCATTACACAAGAGAGTCATATGGAGTTCATCATATCAACTCTCTGCTTAGACGAGGCTAATACATCGTTTCATCTCTGTCTTAGAACGATGCACCCAACTCATGGGAATTCACACGTTCACCTGTGCTCGGCCACAGGCATGTCCAACTCAACATAACTTCTTTTTCACTACATTACACAGGAGAATCATCTGGAGTTCTTCTCAACTCTCTTTACTGGAGTTCTTCTCAACTCTCTTTAAGGAGGAGGCCAACACAACGTTCCAATTCTGTCTTAGATAGGAACCACACACCCAACTCAGGGGCTCTCTCTCGGGTCTGTGTCTTGAACGATGTCTCACACAACTGTAATCATCAACACTCCCTCTCAACTAGGGAGGCATTCTCCATTAGTACAAGTCTTGCACAGAAGTATTCGAACTTCATTCTGGATGTAATCATCAACACTCCCTCTCATCTAGGGAGATAATTTCCACCAAGATAGTTTCTCACAGAAGTACTCGAACTTCGTATTGGCAAGCGATTTGGTGAAGATATCTGCAATTTGCTCATGTGTAGGAAGATATTGCATGTGTACTTCTTTTCTCTGCAACATGTCTCTAATATAATGATATTTTATCTCAATATGTATCATAAAACACATGGTTCTCAAAGAGCTTCACATAGCTCTGGTTATCACAAGTAATAATATGATCCATCTCATGATCAAATAAATCTATCAGAAGCCACACTATTTCACAGACTGCCACACTCAATCCTATATACTCTGCTTCTGCAGTACTCAAGGTCATAGAGCTTTGTTTCCCATTGCACCAGGAAACCATGGTAAACTCCAAGGTAAAAGAACAACCGAATGTTCTCTTCCGGTCCATTGTACTCTTTTCTCAATCTGTATCGGCATATCTCTGCAAAATCAAGTTCACACTAGAGGATATCTCAGGCCATATCCAACTGTGCCTCGTATATATATCTCAATACATGATTTACTGTTATCCAGTGAGTCTGTCTCGGCTGAATCATGGATTGACTAAGCACATTCGCTGCATAGCATATATCAGGTCTGGTGTTAACCAGATACATCAATGATCCAATCAACTTTCAATACACATATGGATCAATCTCGTCTGAATCATCATCATTTATTTTTCATCAAATCCATTACCATCGGTGTAGACATGGATTTGCATTATGTCATACTGAACTTATTTAATATCTCCATTGTATATTTTCCTTGACTTAGGAAAAGTCTCATTGGTCCTTTGTCATACTTCTTGTCCCAAGAAGTAGTGCATCATACCCAAATTCTTCATCTCGAAATCATAAGTCAAAGCTTGTTTGTAACAACATGACTTCTTGAATAAGTCATCACAATCAGGTTCTCGTCACCAACAATGTAATAGTATAGGTTTGGATCAACAACACTCTTGCTGAAACCCAAACTTTATCAAGAATCCATCTATCTGATATAGTTTCCAACTCATGGATGGTAGTACAGATGGGAGTGCATCGAGCTACTAGATCAATATGTTTCATCATAGTTCACTCCCTCTGCTTGTGATAATCCTCTGACTACAAGTCTCGTTTTTGTATTTCTCGACACTTCCATCAGATGCATGTCTTTCTACCTCTTGCAGAGTTTTTCAAGCTCAAACAAGCCTTTTATGGCCCATTGTAAAGTCCCTGGGAATATCAACTGGAACAACTAGATCAACTGTATCAATGGTTGTCTCCCTCTGAACTGCCGAGGGGGAGAAGGTATTTGTCTTTTCCTTCTTCTCAAATAGTTTTGACTCCCTCTCAGTCAAGTGACTCCCTCTGAAGTCTTGAAGGAAAAACATCTTCCTTTGTTGTTAACCTGCCTGGAACAAGGAAACAAACAAAAGGAAACAATACAAGAATATCTCCTAGAGGAGATTCATGAGTACATTTCTTGGAATCAAAACAATTTAAAGATTGTTGTTACAACTACAACACCTACTTGTAATGCAACATGATAATTTAAAAAACAATCAAACATGGAGTCTTCACTTCCAGTGTGTTTCTCCTCTAGATGTTCTGAGATCCTTCTGGATCCATGATTGCACCAAGGGTTTCTTCCTCCTGCAAGTACCCTTATGACAATGATGCAAAAATTATATATATATGTGTGTGTGTGTGTGCATACCTGAGAGTGTACACCAATGGAGATTTTTCTTGAGAAAATGCCCTCATAATGATATATTTTTAATGATTGTTCATAACTCAAGGTGTTTGGGTGCTATTCTCCAAAACAAATTGGAGATCCTCCAACAATATCAAGTGGGAAGTGCATATCATTTGATTTCATACTGTTCTACAATAGTTGCATCTGAGAATGACCAGAAAATGGTGGTTTTCCTGTGACAAGCTCAAATAGAATAGTACCCACACTCCATAAGTCTACCTTGGCATCATACTTCCAAGACAGCATAATATCTGGAGCCATGTACAAAGGTGAATCGCAGAGAGTTTTCAGCTAATCCTTGTGGTTGGATGGACCTCGCTAAACCAAAATCAGGCTGTTGCAAACTTTGCTACACTCAATATCAGTGAAGCGGAAGCAAATCCCATCCATCCTTATTATCTGTGTAATAACTCAAATGCGAGATATGGTGAGGAGGACGAGCTTAAAGGAAGTGCAATGGATGAAACCATCACCTATATTCACCTTAATTATCAGTCCACACAGTTTGGTGAAATAATTGGAACAACGAGATCCTTTGGATGCCAGTACCCGTCCTTATCTTTCAAAGATTTTATTTGGGTCTCAGTATCCAATTGCACACTGTCTTATGTTGTTCAAGTGGCCGCAGAGTTTGAATTACCCATGCCGAGGAAAAGGTCTCGAATTTGATGCATTTACTATTGAACAGATCTGTGTCCATCGTATATGATGCTTAGTTCTTATAGATCTGGAAATATCACTCTAAGTAAAACAATGTGCAAAAACTCTTTCATATTGGATTCATGGCAGATTGGTTTGTAGGATTTCTTCTCAAGCCTGCGGTTACCCTATTCTAGGCAGTTGGCCCTTCTCTTAGGTTTTGGTCTCCTTAGGACTGTCTCACGGACCTCCAAGAACACTCATTCATAGTCCGCTTACTAGCAGAGGTAGCCTCTTAGACGGTGGCATCCGATTATGTAGCAGTACCACTTAAGGGTTCTCTGACAGCCTATTACAACGGAGAAAGTATCGCGACTACTGTTAGATATCATTTCTGTTGTTGTTGTTGAACGAGATCTCATCTTCCGTCCCATCCCGTGGTGACTAGAACTTTGATCGTCATTTCTATTTTAATTGCTTTGGTTTGGGCTTCAGCTGCTGAAAGTAAGAGTAAGTTTGTCTGTCCTCTTATTCAATAATATGGATCTGGATCTGTTAGCTCCGATGAAGAGTATGCTTGTTTGTTTGATTCGTTTGAGCTCTTCAAGTCAATGTATATACCACAGTATGGTATCAATTTTGTTTGTATTTGTTAACTGATATTAGACTATGGCATCCGGTTATGTATCCCTCCACACAGGTCTAGGCCCGCGGTTACTCTCCTTTTCACAGTTCTGTCCAAAAACAACAAACTGGAAGCTTCACCTGGTCCCTCTTTATGGCTGGACTGAGGTCATCAAATTTCCACAGAAAATTAAGAAACAAGTCCGACCTTCTTTTCTTGAATCAGTTGTAAAGGTTTAGTAACCTTTCTTCAATTGTGCAATCGTCATCTTCAGGACCTGCTCTGATACCATGTTTATTTTTCAATGAGCTATGGCTCATGTATTCTTTTTAAATTTTCTATTTAACTTTTACTTGAACCATAACTACTGCAGCAAATCAAGATTACAAGATGAATAACCATGCACAAGAACAAAAAAAGTATCCTGGGAAACCCTTCTCAACGAGGGAATAAAACCCAGCCAATCCTTTGCTATATTCCTCAAGAGAAAGACCTCCCACACCATCACCAAACCTAGCACACAAGAGGGTGCTGTAATTTTCATAATTTCAGACCACAACTTCTGAAATCATGAGATGACACAAAGATAAGTGTGTTTCCTTAATGGGGATTCACCTTTATTTATATAAGACTTGTCACATCAAATGATGTGTCTATTGGCACAATAGAGCCGACCTCAATAACTCAAACTATAATTAATAATTATCATATTAATTATCTTTTAAATTAATTATTTTTTATATAACAAATAAGGTTACAGGTAAGTCTGACTCTTGAACAATATAGCAAGAAATCTCATACACCCACTAGTGCTCAACCACTAGGGGCACATCCATTTGTGCTCGGCCACATGGATGTCTCTCTATCTCACTATGTCTCATAGGAGAACCACACTCACTAGTGCTCAACCACTAGGATCACGTTCACCTGTGCTCATCCACATGCACATCCAACTCAACAGATCTTCTTTCCCACTACATTACACAAGAGAGTCATTTGGAGTTCATCATCTCAACTCTCTGCTTAGAGGAGGCTAATATATCGTTTCATCTCTGTCTCAGAACGATGCACCCAACTCATGGGAACTCACATATTCACCTGTGCTCAACCACAAGCACGTCCAACTCAACAGATCTTCTTTCTCACTGTGTTACATAGGAGAATCATCTAGAGTTCTTCTCAATTCTCTGTAAGGAGGAGGCCAACACAACGTTCCATTTCTGTCTCAGATAGGAACCACACACCCAACTCAGGGGCTCTCTCTCAGGTTTGTGTCATGGAGGATGTCTCACGCAACTGTAATCATCAAAAAAACTATGGTTGGGGAAGAATACATGCAGGAAATACACATGGTTGAAAACACATTGTTTCACCTAGTTGGAAACTCCTGTAACCCCTTGTTGGTACCCCTTCGAGTAGTACCACATTAAACAATACCTATAGACGAAATCTCACATCCACACACCTTTGGGTATATAGGAAGTCCCCTATGTATAATTGAAACCAACCTTAGATATGCTATTCGACCATCTTGTTGATATAGTCCACCGAGAACAACACTCGAGGAGACCATTCTTTAGTACCTAGGTAGTCATGTAGTATGGCTAAGGGCACGGTTGAGCCACCTTGGTTAGTGCCCTGAGATATTGGGCTAGGTACTATTTTTAGACTCTGTGCATATATCAAAGAGCTACAACACCTGACACCCCCTTTTCCTCGGGACCTAGTAAATGTTTTCCATGGCTCCAAAGAAATATCCAAAAATTACTTCACCAATTAAACCTTGAGAAAGCTCCTCCATGACTCATGAAGAAAATAAGGAGATACAAAACCAACTATTCAAATTGAACAGTTAAATTGACAAATTGAATGGTAGGTCAATGGAAAAGGTTTATTTGATGAATACTCAAACATAAATGGAAAGAAAGATGGATGTAAATAAGGAACCGATGGAAAAGAAGATGGATGAAAATAAGGAATTGATGGAAATGAAGATGGATGGAAATAAGGAATAGATGAAATAGCTGGAACAAAAAATAGATGGAAATTTGGAACAGTGGGAACAAAAAATTGATGGAAAGTTGGAACATATGGAGCAAAATATTATATAAGCCTTAAATGAGAGGTTCCCTAAAATTGATACGGTGTTTGAAGGAACTCATGAAAATACAGTTAGTATTCAGGTTGAACAACTTTCCAATAATAAGAATTTTCCAGGGGGATTTAACTCCAATAGTGGAGTTACTTATGGATGGTCTCCAAAAGGAGTGAACCTTCCCAAGGTTGAATTAATGAAATTTGATGGAACATAGGTCTTTACCTGGTTGAATCAAATAGAGAAATATTTTGAACTGCATAATATTATGGATGATAAGTAAAGGATTCACATAGCAACTTTGAACTTTGAGATAAAACCATATCAATGGGTAGTTAAAAGGAAGACCCCTTCTTATCATTATACTTGGGGTTTATTTATAATAAACTTAGAATCACAATATGGGAAAGATTTGGAACAATATTACTTGATTCAGTTGACAACAATCAAGAAATTAGGTGATATTGAAGATTATAATTCAGAATTTTGAGTATTGGCCACATGGGTGGATAACATAAGTGATGAAAATTTGTTGGAATATTACATGGGTGGATTAAAAGAAGACATTAAACATGAGATTTTCCTAAAACATATTGAAAATATTTATGGAATCTATGCAATTCGCTCGTCATATTCAAGCCAAGAATAAGACTACACACAAGTCTATCATTGGAGCATACGCAGGAAGCAGAGATTGTTTTGGGGTTCATAAGACAACTGTACCTCAAACTACTCAAATATCATTGAAGAAAATGGAGGAAAGAAGAGAAAAAGGACTATGCTTTGGTTGTAACAAAAAATGGTAAAAATGGTATAAATGTTAAGAAACAAAATTGTTCAGCTTGGAAAATAATGATGAAGAGGAAATGGAGGCATCTACACGAAGAAATGAGGAAGAACTTGTAAACTTAAAATAACAGGAAATAGAGGTAGAAATTGTGCACAACATTGTTTCAAACATGTGTGAAATATGTGTTCATGCAATGGTAGGTTTGTTAGCACCTCAAACCCCGAAGATTGTAGGTAACATTAATAAGAAAAATGTTATAGTGCTCATCGACTCAGGTAGTACCCACAACTTCATTGATAAAAGATTATTAGAGAACCTTGTTAGGAAATATGCATCGATACTAAACCTAATAGGAAAGAGAAGACACATTTAAACAATAAATTAAATGACAAACACAACACATGGATTTTACCCTAGAAACCCAAATGGGAAACCCAACATTCCTTGAGTGTATTTCTCTCTTGTTGTCTTATTCATTCAAATTAAAGAGTTACATGACTAACCTTAGTCTACACCTAAGACACAATCACCATCATACCCTCTTGCTTTACACAAGAACAACCCTGCAACCAATTTGGGTTAGATCTACATGACCAACAACCTCTAAAGATTGATCTAAAGGTTTATTAATGTAATACAATTACAACACGCCTTATTTATAGGATTTACAGTATGAAAATCCCTAAATCATGGCACCCAAAGACAATTACATATCCACGTAGATGATTGGCTGCAAATCCGATGAATATCGAGATTCTGTCACAATCAACGTCAGTCATTTTACCAATCAACTACCAGTTGACCTCTAATCAGTTGTTGCTTGACCTCCTGATGACCTCTTGTCCATTGAACTTTCGACTTTCTCATCGATCACTTCAACTTCTATTTCCTGGTTGTTAGCACCAAAAGTCACTATTGGATTGCGGTAGGAGTAAGCCTGATACCCATCAGTTTTATTTGTCATGAATAAATAAATTGGGGTGGCCAAATGGGCGCAGACCTTGAAGAATATCGTTTTAACTAAGAAAACTGGATTGATGTGCACGAGCAGGTGAGGTGTTAATTTAACTTCAAATAGTAAGTTGTAGTAAGGATGAGTAGGAGGAAGGCTTCGGTGAGAAAATGAAAAGGTCTGTTGTAGGCATCAAGCTTCCAACAACCCAAAGAGGGAAAACTTAAACACAAGAACTTCTTGTATTCAAATTACAAGAATACTAAAAGAAATCATAACAACGTTACCATAATTTTTTTATCATAACACAGTCACAATGATTCATGTGAATCAATCAATCATGAACTCTTTCAGTATTAGAGGGAAATAAGAGTGAGTAGGAAAGTTGGTTGTCGTTAAACAAGAAGTCTCAAAGACCATGCATAACCAGAAACCAGAGTGTTCATTGAAACTTTACAATATGGGAGCTATGTTCTACCATCCACACCTTTACAAAAATATAAAAACTGAGTATATATACTCAGAGCAACTCGCCACTGACAACATGAGAGTTGTTGAGCCATTAAATTTCAAGTAAGCATGTGCAGGCTCTTCTTGACTAACAGGAACATCAGATCGACATGGCTCTTGCAGGGAGACCTACACACAAGGGTACCACGGGCTGACTACACGAGACTTTCCACGCCTTCCATTTATGGATTGAGTTGAGGTTTCAAAAACCTACTCAAAAATCATTAACTGCATTCATTCATGGCGAATGGCCGAGGCTTCATGTACTGGGGACGACCACGCACCAACTATCCAAGGCTCGGAGGGTAGCCTCTTTTTCTTTGGGCTCTGCCCTCAATGTAACCCAGGGCCATTGTAACTTCCTCGACCACCCATGGCCGGGCCATGCCACTCCTCAGACATTTTACTTAGCTCTAAAAACGCCTTTGTAACATTCCCAACCTTCAAAGGGCCAGGATGCATGAGGGAACACTTTCGTTCTCTTGCTACAGAACATACTATAACATACCCAGTATTCAACTGAGCTATGCCACATAAATTTTCTCTTCAAACTGCTTGCAATTATAATATATACATACAACACTCTTGTAGAAGCTTTACATATAAATGTAAAAAAAAAATTACATTCTGTAAATATACGATTTCATACTGAAATAACAGTAAACAAAGACATGCAACATATACAGGGAAATACCCATAAACATACAGACAACTATAATCACACATATGATAAACTGTAACATAAGCACGTAAATAACAATGCAACATGTAAATTTATCACACGATTGGTACTTATCTTGGAAATATTGTCATCAACTGCGTACAGACCATCCATGAACCTCCCAGCCTTAGAATACACTATTCATCACTCTCAACAATGAGTCACCCCCGAGCCGGGACTAAACTCCACCCGGGTAAAGGGATTCCTAACCAGGATAAAGGCTCATAGACAATAGGAAAGACTCCATCTCAGATGCTCACTCAACTAACAGCCTACAACCTCTCATTCCCCACATGCCTGTCCCACCCAAGGAAGTGTGCCCCTTCTCTGCTCAATAGTCCTTTGGCTGCCCCACTTCACTTCCAGGGCTTCAACAACAAGCCAGACAGGAAGTCTCAGAGCAATGTAGCTGCATTTTAGCACCTTCAGGAAATCAATTCCTAGCAATTCTCTCACTCGGAAAATTACTCATGGGCCTGACAACTTGCCTCTTGAATTTTCCATGGGCCTAACAACCCACTTCTTCAATCCCTCTCCCAATATAACCAGGTACACCAACTGGAGATGTTTATGGAAACAGACTCAAATACAGTGAAATGAATGTCTGAAGGATAACTGACTGCGTGAGTGAAAATGGTCATGGAATCATTGATTGGATGATTGAACGATGAAAGGAACCATGGGAGAGATGATCGTAAGAATGATCGTGAGAATCCTCGTCTGAATGATGGTGAAGGTGTCAAAATGAGATAAGTTCCCACGATATGTCTGCATGTCCCCAACTGGGCACTTGTCATGTGGGAAGTTACTTTGGTCCACTTGTCCCCAACTTTAGAACTTAGGATAAAATAATTATCCATACTTTATGTTTTAAGAAATATTAATATAATATTCATTTTTGGCTTAATCTCTCTAGCTTAGCCCTTTCCCTTAACTTTTGGCCCTCCATTTCCCTAACTGGTGGAGTTCAGTCCCCCATCTCTTTTATCGTGGTCGGTTTGCGCGCAACGATGTATTTTATATTAATCATGAGACATATACAAAATAGGCGCACTGGCCTTTAACATCTAGGCTCTCTGGCCTAATTCCAAAACATAAGCATCCCAGCTTATAATAACTGTCTCACCAGCCTATAACACATATCATATACACAAGGCTCACTAACCTCCATACTGCGCGCAGTATCCGGAAATGTGTACACTATATCATTTTACTGCGCAGTACATGTGCGCACTATGACATGAAAGGTGCATTACAAAATGATATCAAAACAGCTCACCAACTTAAGTACACTTACATTACATTTACAATTGGGTTCGACCGAGGGATATTACAATCCCCTCCCCTTATTTATGCAATGTCCTCAGTGCATCATATACCCATATACAACAAAATTTTCAAAAATCCTCAAAAAGATGCGGGTATTCTGTTAGCATTGCATCCTCATGCTCCCAAGTAGCATCCTCAGGACCGTACCAGGTCCATTGGACCTTTACAAGCCCTATGGCTCGATTCCGGAGCTGCTTGATTTTCTGGTCCAAAATGCACACCGGATGCACTTGAAAAACGCCTTCTTGCTCCACCTAAATCACATTCCAATCAATAACATGATTAGCATCAGGTATATATTTCTTTAGCAATGATACATGGAATACATTATGAATAGGCATAGATGAAGGCAATGCAATCATATAAGCAACTGGACCAATCCTCTCTAGGATTTCAAATGGCCCACAAAATTTGGTTGCCAACTTGGCGCAGCTTCCCAGCTTCAGGGAACTCCTGTTAACTTTCACCTTCAGGAAAACATGATCACCCACTTTGAACTCTCCGTGGGTTCTGTTCTTATCGACATAACTTTTCTGCCTGTCTTGGTCAGTTTTTAAATTCTGCTTAATTTTTATCATTTGGTCCTCCATCTCCTTGAGCAACTCTGGCCCAACTACTGTCCTATCAGCTGGATTATCCCAGCTCACTGGAGTATTGCACTTTTTGCCGTAAAGTGCTTCAAATGGGCTCATATTCAATGATGCCTGATACCCATTGTTGTAAGCGAATTCTACCAAGTGCAGGTAGTCTTCCCATTTCAATGGTTTGTCCATCACATACATCCTCAGTATGTCTTCTATTACTCTGTTCACCCTCTCTGTCTGTCCATCAGACTCAGGATGATAAGTTGTACTAAAGTTCAGATTCATTCCAAATCCTTTGAACAATCCTTTCCAGAAATTTGAGGTGAATTTCGAGTCTCTGTCGGACACAATTGTTTTAGGAATTTCATACAATCGTGCCACTTCCTTCATGAAAATATCAACAACATCTGCTTCCTTGTGAGTAGTTTTCAGTGGAATAAAATGGCCAACTTTTGTAAGCTTGTCCACCACCACCATGATTGAATCATGCAACTTGCATGTTCTGGGCAATCCTATAATAAAATCCATTTTCACCACTTTCCACTTCCATTCAAGAATGGGCAAAGGTTGCAGCAACCCTGTTGGGTGCCTATTCTCAGCTTTAACTTTCTGGCATTCCGTACATCTAGTGATGTATTCAATGATCTCTCTCTTCATACCTGGACAAAAGTAACGGCTCTTGATCGCTGCCACGGTTTTCTAATATCCAGGGTGTCCTGCATAAGGGACATTATGCATTTCATGCAAAATCATACGTTTCAAGTCCTGGACATTTGGAACAAAAATTCTGTTCTTGTGCAACAGTATTCCATCTATTCCCCAATTATGATTATCCACCTTTTGTGGTATCTTACCCTGTTGTAGCTTTGCTACCAATTTTCTGTATTGCAGATCTGCATTTGCAGCCTCCAAAATTTTTATTTTAATATCAGTCTGATACATGCTAATGGTTGTAGCATGTAGTTCATGCACCCTCCTGCTGAGTGCATCAACCACTTTATTCTCTTTTCCCTTGATATGATTTATGTCAAAGTCATATTCGCTTAGAAATTCTAACCATTTGCTTTGCCTAACATTTAGATTTGGCTGATCAAATAAATATTTTAGACCATTGTGGTCTGTTCTTAGCTCAAACCTCTTCCCCATGAGGTAATGATGCAGGAGCATCGCTCCAAGACAACTATGCGCCATCTAGCCAACACATCAAAGTGCGCATTCAATGGAAGGAGAGAGGCGCAACCCTCTCATTTTTTCAAAATTTTCAAATTTTATTAAATGTTGTAAGGCTGGTAGAGCAAAATCCATGCATGTGCGCAGGCTTTAGATAAAGGTTTCCTTAAATGGTTGTAAGGCTGAGATCTAGATCTGATTCAGACTAGACAACCATTCAATGTAATTGAATGTAAATTAATGAGAGTTGGTGAGGATGGAGGGAAGAGATCAAGGAGCCCCTCTTTGTAAAAAGATCTTCTTTGTATCTAGATTTAGTAAGGGGAGAGTAGATCAGAGAACAGGGAGAGAGAGGAAGCCGTGACTCTGTTACAGTTTGAGATCCCATTTTAAAGAGGCATTTCAGACTAATACAATCATACCAGTTTTTCCTGCATGTTGTTGTTCATGTGTTTGTGAGTTCATGAATGAATGTCTTTATGTGTTGATGATATGTTGTAGATGTATGTTAGATGTGCATCTCCAGGGATAGATAGATTTTCCTATCTGAGAGTTATTTGATTTTAGGTTTGGGTTCTTTGTGGCTTCATGCAAGAGGTTGCATGACAGAACACTGTGGGTTCTGTAAGCCAGTGCATAGAGTGCACTTCTGAATTCTACGGAATTTCAGACAAAGACGTGCCAGGAGGGCACACCAGCTGTAGTCATTGAATCAAGGAAGAATCCTCAGGGTTGCTGAACACCTTGAATGAGAAACTGTGTAGAGGAGAGCACAGAGAGGAGAAACAAAATTGCTGAGAATTTTGTAAAGGCTCTGCCAGGAGGGCATTGAGCAAATGCACAGGATGCATTGAATCAGTGCATAGAGTGCACTTTTGAATTCTACGGAATTTGGACAGAGTTGTGCCAGGAGGGTGCACCAGAGGAAGTATTAGACCCAGGGAGAAACCTCAAGGTTGTTGAACACCTTGGAGGTAAGACTGTGTAGAGGAAGGCACAAAGATAACAAAATCACTGAAGGTTCTGTAGAGCTTTTCCAGGAGGGCATCGAGAAAGTGTAAGGAGTGCACAAGAGGAGCTCTATTTCGAGTTCAGGGAAGACAAAAATTTTGAAGTTCTGTGAAACTCTGCCAGGAGGGCATAGAGCAGTTGCATAGAGTGCACAGAAGGACTCTTTTTGAGTTATGTTGGGGAAGAGAAGTGTCAAAGAGAGACACTCACAGAGTTACTAAATACTCTGTTAATCTCAGCAAGGAGGCTTGAGCAGAAGGTCGTTAGGAGGACACCAGATTTCCCTTTGAGGACACAGAAGGGTGAGTCCCCTAGAGGCTCAGGTAAATAAAGCTTAGGACGGATAACACAGTTGTGTGCAGGGACCCTGCAAGGAGTGCAGAGGTCGTGAAACCTTTTGAGGTTTCATAGTGAACAAAGCTCGGGAGGGATAACGTTCCTAGAGCGCAGGCGATATCCGAAGGAATTAAGCTCGTAGAGGAAGCAAAGGTCGAGGCCTTTGAAACTTCAAAAAATATCCCAAGGGGAGGGAGGAAGTTATCAAGCTCAAAAGGGAGCACAACTGTCATTATATCAGCTGGAGAGATGAGATCTGGACCGTCGAGTTTCACGTCGAGACAACAGGAGAAGAGAAACAGATCTGGGTTGTCAGATCTAGTGCAAAGGGGTGATAGCCATCAGATCCAGAGGAAGGCACACAGATTTTAACCTCTGGGAGGTCACGCAGGAGAGGATCTGAAATGGACAACAGAGACGCTTCGTGGAGAAGTGCGAAATTCCATGAGCTGTAAGATCTCGTAGATCAGAGAGAAGGTTAAAGGGAGTGTCTTTCGATACTCATAGCTCAGGAGGAGTAGTGGTCGTTGGATGAGAAGCAACAGGAGCCGTTGATTCCCCTTTGGAGTGGAATTTCGACATTTCGAAATTAGGGGATTGGAGTGACGAGTGATTTTGGAGTCACTGTGTCGTGAACTCCCGGTTCGTGAAATCCCGAAAAGATTTGAGCCATTTCGGGAATTCGGGGATTCAGACACCTGGGATTCGAAAGACAAAGAACATGAGGAACGCTGGCATTGCGGTTTCCCAAATCATGAAAGCTGGTAGTGCTTTGTCGTGGACCATCATTTCGGCATTTCAAGACCTGGGTGTTCGAGAGGCCAGGAGTCGGGAGATGTGGAGTCCCGACTCACGATATCGCAAAATCCCAAAAGTAGTTTGAAGGAATAACACCCCTTTTCAACATTTCGGCATTCCGGGGTTCGAGAAGTAGAGGAGGCAGTGGTTTGGGTCGCTGCATTTCAAACTCTCGATTACCGAAATCCCGATACAGCCACAACGTCATGGTCGTGTGGGGTGAAGACTCGCACCTAGTGCATGTTTGCGTAGGTGGGGTTTTCGTGGAAGGACCTGTGGATCAAATTCGTGGGGTTCCAGTGAGGGCCCGAAAGAACTATTTTGGTTCTGTGGATTCGAAGAAGATCGATCCTGTGCATATCTCGGCCTGAGGGTCGGGAGTCTGGAACTCGCTGAGGCAAGGGCGAGAATGGAGGAGCTTGCACTACGGATGCAACAGAACGCAAAGACACATTGGGTGTATGAATGGCCTCTGAGGAGGAAAGCAAAGTGGCCAGTCAAGAAATTGTTGGCCAAAAGACAACAAAGGCTATTGAGGAGGTGGTTGAGGTATGTGAAAAGCCTCAGGGCCATAGAGGAGATGGTTCATTCCTATGAACCAGAAGCTGGGAGAAATCTCAGTGATGATGGAGAGGAGAGATCGAGCAGAGATCTCATAGACTGCTAGGTGGGCAGAGATGGACTTTCAAATTGCCAAGTGGGCAATAGAAAAAGATCAAGTGAAGGTCGCGTATACTTCCAGGAGGGCACTGAGATGGAATCAGCTGATCTCATAGACTGCCAGGTGGGCAGAGGAAGAGGAGAAACTCCATATTTCCAGGAGGGCAAGGGAGAGCAGATGAGGCCATGTGAGAGTCTCATGAACTCAGAGGTGAGTTCATATCAACAGGGAGAGCTGATAGAGGAAGATCAGAAGAGCATTCTGATGATTGGAGGGATAAATGTTTTCCTTCCATATAGTCCAGTTGAGGCCAATGTGTGTGTTGCCAAAGCAACAACAACAGAAGGACAACCAGCTGTGACTGTCGAAGAGATGGAGTAGATATCTGAATTTGCCCAAGGAAAAGAAGAGGATCATGCAGATAAGATGCTCACTCCATGGGAGATGGAGTTGGAGATGCTGGAGGATTGGTTGAACCATCCAGAGCCAGTAGATGAATTCCATGAGGAGACAGTCATGCAGATGATAGCAGAGGAGCATTCCAAGGAATTGCTCAAAAATTTCATCCAGGGAGCTGAACAGTTGATGATGACTGCAATGTCGAGGCGTGCAGCAGAAGATGAAGGAGAATTCCAGTCTGAGGAGCAGCTGGAGGAAGTTGGAATTCAACCAACACAAGGGGAAATGGAAAAAGCAAGTATGTCAGAGAAGATGACTGAACAACAGGTCAGTTAGGAGGATAAGACTACATAGCTTAATTTTGCAGCAGGGTGGCAAGTTGAGGCCACAGAGGAAGGAGATATCAAGGGGTATATAATTGATCTACCCATTTGCAAAGAAAGAATGCAGTCGAGAAGACTGGATAGAGAGAGCCAGCCATGGGAGCAGCTGGATGAGGAGATTGAGAAGATCAGAAGACTAATGATCAGATCAGCAGAAGCGGTCAACAAAGGGAAGCTGAGCAGGAACCTGCCATAACAGCAGGGTAGGAGAAGCAGCAACAGCAGCGAAGCGATGGAGTGGACGGACAACTCCAAAGAACTGTTTGGGATCCAGGTGGATTTCGATAGCCATGCTGGGAAGATCATGAGCAAGATCTCATGAATTTCTCACAGCAGAGGAGTATGATGCAGGAGCATCGCTCCAAGCCATCTACGCGCCATCCAGCCAATAGATCAAAGCGCGCATTCAATGGAAGGAGAGAGGCGTAGCCCTCTCGTTTTTTCAAATTTTTCAAATTTTATTAAATGTTGTAAGGCTGGTAGAGAAAAATCCATGCATGTGTGTAGGCTTTAGATAAATGTTGCCTTAAATGGTTGTAAGGCTGATATTTAGATCCGATTCGGACTAGACAACCATTCAATGTAATTGAATGTAAATTAATGAGAGTTGGTGAGGATGGAGGGAAGAGATCGAGGAGCCCCTCTTTGTAAAAAGATCTTCTTTGTATATAGATTTAGTAAGGGGAGAGTAGATCAAAGAATAGGGAGAGAGAGCAAGCCGTGACTCTGTTACAGTCTGAGCTCCCATTGTAAAGAGGCATTTCAAATTAATACAATCATAGCAATTTTTTCTGCATGTTGTTGTTCATGTGTTTGTGAGTTCATGAATGAATGTCTTTATGTGTTGATGATATGTTGTAGATGTATGTTAGATGTGCATCTCCAGGGATAGATAGATTTTCCTATCTGAGAGTTATTTGATTTTAGGTTTGGGTTCTTTGTGGCTTCATGCAAGAGGTTGCATGACAAAACACTGTGGGTTCTGTAAGCCAGTGCATAGAGTGCACTTCTGAATTCTGCGGAATTTCAGACAAAGACGTGCCAAGAGGGCACACCAACTGTAGTCATTGAATCAAGGAAGAATCCTCAAGGTTGTTGAACACCTTGAAGGAGAAACTGTGTAGAGGAGAGCATAGAGAGGAGAAGCAGAATTTCTGAGAATTCTGTAAAGGCTCTGCCATGAGGGCATTGAGAAAATGCATAGGATGCATTGAACCAGTGCATAGAGTGCACTTCTGAATTCTACAGAATTTGGGCAGATTTGTGCCAGGAGGGTGCACCAGAGGAAGTATTAGACCCAGGGAGAAACCTCAAGGTTGCTGAACACCTTGGAGGTAAGAATGTGCAGAGGAAGGCACAGAGATAACAGAATCACTAAAGGTTCTGTAGAGCTCTGCCAGGAGGGCATCGAGCGAGTGCAAGGAGTGCACAGGAGAAGCTCTATTTCGAGTTCAGGGAAGACAAAACATATGAAGTTATGTGAAACTATGCCAGGAGGGCATAGAGTAGTTGCATAGAGTGCACAGAAGGACTCTTTTCGAGTTCTATTGGGGAAGAGAAGTGTCAAAGAGAGTCACTCATAGAGTTACTGAATACTCTGTTAAGCTCAGCAAGGAGGCTTGTGCAGAAGGTTGTCAGGAGGAAACCGGATTTCCCTTTGAGGACACATAAGGGTGATTCCCCTAGAGGCTCGGGTAAATAAAGCTCAGGACGGATATCACAGTTATGTGCAGGGACCCTGCAAGGAGTGCAGAGGTCATGAAACCTTTTGAGGTTTCAGAGTGAACAAAGATCAAGAGGGATAACATTCCTAGAGTGCAGGCAATATCCGAAGGAATTGAGCTCGCAGAGGAAGCAAAGGTCGAGGCCTTTGAAACTTTAGAAAATCTCCCAAGGGGAGGAAGGAAGTTCTCAAGCTCAGGAGGGAGCATAGCTGCCGTTAGATCAGCTGGAGAGATAAGATCTGGACTGTCGAGTTTCACGTCTAGACAATAGGAGAAGAAAAATAGATCTGGGCCATCAGATCTAGTGAAAAGGGGCGATAGCCATCGGATCCAGAGGAAGGTGCACAGAGTTTAACCTCTGGGAGGTTGCGCAGGAGAAGAGTTGAAACAGAAAACAGAGATGCTTCGTGGAGAAGTGAGAAATGTCGTGAGCCGTTAGATCTCGTAGATCAAAGAGAAGGTTAAAGGGAGTTTCTTTCGATACTCATAGCTCAAGAGGAGTAGTGGCCGTTGGATGAGAAGCAACAAGAGCCGTCGATTCCCCTTTGGAGTGGAATTTCATCATTTCGGCGTTTCGGAATTCGAGGATTGGAGTGATGAGTTATTTTGGAGTCACTGCATCGTGAACTCCC
>ML822895.1:111526-145785 GCA_009831015.1 Picea engelmannii
GAGAAGCAACAAGAGCCGTCGATTCCCCTTTGGAGTGGAATTTCATCATTTCGGCGTTTCGGAATTCGAGGATTGGAGTGATGAGTTATTTTGGAGTCACTGCATCGTGAACTCCCGGTTCGCGAAATCCCGAAAAGATCTGAGCCATTGTCTCTCTCCTTCCATTGAATGCATGCTTTTATGTGCTAGCTGGATGACACGTAGCTGGCTTGGAGCGATTCTCTTGCATCAGGTAATGTCTCCATTTCCTCAAGGCATGCACTATGGCTGCCAACTCCAAATCATGAGCGGCATAGTTTCTTTCATGCTCCTTCAACTTCCTTGATTCATAACATATAACAAACCCATTTTGACTGAGGACTCCACCAAGTCCTTCATTACATGCATATGTGCATACAATGAAGTCTTCATTTGGGTCTGCAATCCTTAATATTGGAGCACTTGCCAATAATTGTTTCAAGTGTTGGAAACTCTTTTCGCAATCCAGTGTCAACTGGAAATTCACCCCCTTTCTTCGCAAGGAAGTGATTGGGTGTGAAATCTTTGAGAATCCTTCAATAAATATTTTGTAGTAGCCTGCAAGACCCATGAATGATCTCACCTTTGTCACATTCTTCGGTGTTGACCATTCTCTAATGGCTTCTATCTTCTCAGGATCCACTGCTATCCCATCCTTTGAAATGATATGCCCCAAATAATGAATTTGTTTATGATAAAATGAACACTTGCTCAATTTGGCATACAACTGACGCTCCCTTAATACTTGCAACACCATACTCAAATGATGTTCATGCTCTTCCTCTGACTTAGAATATATAAGAATTTCATCCAAAAAGACAATGACAAACTTGTCCAGATATTCTCGGAAAACACCATTCATTAAGCACATGAAAACAACGGGTGCATTTGACAACCCAAATGGCACCACTGTGAACTCATAATGACCATACCATGTCCTGAAGGAGGTCTTGCTGATATCTTCTTGTTTAATCCTTACCCGATGGTATCCTGATCTGAGATATATCTTTGAAAATATCCTTGCATCCTTCAATTGATCAAAGAGATCATCAATGCTTGGTAGAGGATACTTGTTCTTAACAGTCACTTTGTTCAATTGTTTGAAGTCAATTCACAATATTAGTGTTCCATATTTATTTTTCACAAACAAGACTGGGGCACCCCAAGGTGACACACTTGGGCGTATATACCCCTTCCTCAGAATTTCTTCAAGCTGCATTTGCAACTCCTTCAATTCTGGTGTACTCATTCTGTAAGGAGTCTTTGACACTGGCGTTGCTCCAGGCATTAGATTTATAGAGAAATCAATGTCTATTTTTGGGGGTAGTCCTGGTACTTCCTTGAACACATCTTCAAATTCTTCTAGGACTGCATAGTCTTCCAAATTTGGCACCTTATCTTTAGGTGTCTCTTCTATATGAGCTGTAAATATTTGACACCCTTTTTTGTAACATTTCTTCAGCTGCAATGCTGAAATTTCTCTAATGGTTACTGTTCTAGGAATTCCCTACACTTTCCTTAGTTTCCCTTCCTCATCCAAGCAAGTAAATTCTTTGTTGTGATAGTCCAGGAGAGAATGATGTTGGTCCAACCAATCCATCCCAATTAGACAGTCATAGGAACCTAAAGGCAAGATGTTCAAATCTGCCTTGGTGTTCAGTCCATTCATGTCCATGAGGCATGACTTAACCATCTCATTAACTTTTCTTCTGGCTCCTGTAGCCATATGCACCAAACATGATTTCCCATGCTTTCTTCTTGGAAATTGCAAACTTTCCACCATCTTAGGGTCTATATAACTATGACTAGCTCTTGAATCAATTAAAATAGCAATGGTTTGGCTGTTGATCATACCTTCCACTTCAATCATATGGGACTGATACTCTGCTTGCTTGTTTTCCAGGGCTGCATATATCCTTGGCACATATCTGCCCATGTCCTCCACTATTTCATCTTGCTGTACATTGTGAACAACCCTACCTTTTTCACCTCTGTGAGGACAATCTCTGAACCTATGATCTCCTTTACATCCCCAACATTGCATAGGTGGTTGCCTTCGCCTTTGACTCCATGTGTCAATAGTTCTAGGTTCTTTAGGCGTTTTCTTTCCCTATGGATTATTTCTGAAGAATGGTGGCTTAGCTCCCTTCTTCCTCTGATCCATATTGAATTTCTTTTTTTCTTCCCAAGCCTTTTGGAAAGCTATCCTTGCTTTCTGCTGATCATATAGGCATTTAGCTCACCTTATGGTCTCTTCCAATGTCTTGGGATCATCATACTGTATTTTGTCACTGATGAATGATGGCAATCCACTCAAATACCTTTGAATTTTGACTGTCTCATCCTTGATGAAAGAGACATACTTCAACAGTTCTAGAAACCTTCTCTCATATTCATCTATGGTCATACTTCCAAGCTTGAGTTCAAAGAGATCTTTCATTTTCTTGTCATAGAATCTCTTAGTCAAGTATTTCTTCTCAAAATAATTCTTGAATTCCCTCCAAGTAACACTTTTCTCTTTAATGTGCTACACCTGCACAAGCTGATCCACCACATGGAGGCCTTTCCCTTGAGTTGATAGATGTCAATTCTACTTTCTGCATGAGAAGAATAATTATGCAATTGAAAATACTTTCTCATGCCCAACAACCATGTTTCTGCATCTTCATCCTTCTTGTGCTCACCATCAAATGTAGGAGGTTTGATTTTCTTCATTTCTCCTCGTAGCTCATCCACCCCACACCTCTTATGCCTTCTGACAGGGGATGGACTTGAGCTGTTGCCTACTCTCTTATTGGAATTCTTTGGGGAGTGATGGTGGTGTCTGCTAACACTTCTTTCTTTTATTTTCTCATCCGAAGGCTTGTGACTTCCAGATTTTCTTAAACCACTCTCCTTAACCAATTTATTTTCTATTCTATTCAAGCCCTCCAATAACTTCATGTTGAAGTCATCCTGATGCTTCTTGGCTCTCATAAGCCTTTCATTATCATCTTTATGGCTTTGGACATCCTTCTGCAAATTTTTAATGGTCTCTGCCATATTCATGTTTTCATTCCTTTCTTCTCCATGTCCATTGGAGTTTGTTCCTTCAATGCCCAAATGGACATCCATCCCTCTGCTCTCATCTTGCTGACTGTAATTCCCCTGTGCCTCTTCCATTTTTATGGACTCTACACTGATCTGATGTGATCTAGTTGTTGTTAATTCTGCAAAACGTGCAACCATCAAAACTTATCAGGCTAACAATTCAACAATTCATGAAAAATATGAACCATTTTGGTTCAATATATACATCAGAATTATCTCTTCTGATTTCCTAATGTTATCACCATGACAATTCTAGATAAGACCCAAGTCTTGAGAACATAAACATGCAATTCCTTTAGAGATACATCTGGGCAAAAGGAAGTTTTCCGAAACCACTTTCGCTAAGACACGGTATCACGTGTTTCAATATGTCAAAACCACCACTCGTGGAACAGGCGACGGCTAGTCAGATCACCCCATTTCACTTGTTTGGTACTTCACAACTGTATGACATCACCTGAACGCCGCCATCTAACGAACTCAAAAGATAATCATTTGAAATGGATTAGCCGAGCATGGAAACCCAACGCACTTGTACGTAGTCTATCTGTGCTTCATAATTAGGATTCTATAACTGCCAATCCTCAAGTATGGAGGCATCAAATTATCCATAAATGGAGTAATCTCCAAATTTCTCGACTTTCTGCTCTCTGTAAAATCATTTTGGTATCCACAAACTGAGGTACATGGACAAGGCTAAATCCAGTGAGACTGGTTATTCGAGCAACATGCTAGACTTTCCTGCGAATGAGGAAAGGGTACTTGTTCACATTCTAGAAACTAAATTCCACACAGAGCCGGCTATAGACTCATAGTTGGAAGTCAGGCTGAACCCCACTATGAAGGATTTAGTCATCAATAGGCCAGCTGCTAAGAATAAAAGGAGCAAGCGGCAGAAGAAGGAAACCATAGTTGAAATGACCGAAAGTGTTGGAGAGAATCAACGAGTCTGGTTAGATTCTTTAAAGGAGGAGTTCGCTAAGATGAAACGAGTCCTCGAATAAAAGTACATTTCAACAATTTTTGGTCAGATGGTAGCGGAGGTAAGGGGCCCATAGATGACATGCCTATTCTTAAACGATCCCTTTACAATGGGATAACTGTTATCATTCCCTTTTTGTAATTTTGGGATTAATACGACTGTATAAATGCAGAAGTGAATTTTGGACTGTTTATTACAAGATTCTAACTGGTGGTGTTATGAGTCTTGTTTTATTTCATAGTATGCTTTTCTTGTAAGATTATATTTCACTTCCATCTGTCTAAATCGAAGGAATATAAAACTCATAATTCCTTTATGAGATTCTCTCAGCTTAGCAATTTAGACTATATTTATTTCTTCTCAAACCATCTCTGAATTCATTTTAAATAATGCTCCGATGCGGTTGTGTGTTTATTTTTCCTCTAATACCATGCAAATTTTCAATTAAACTCAGACTCATCGCCTTCCAAACGACTTCGCATGCACAAAACTTCAACCTGTACACCCATATTGATCGTGCATAGCAACATCATAAGGTAAATCATGCTTCCGTGCACCTATATTCACTATGCATTTCTTCTTCGTCGTGTCAATAACTTGTGCGCACCACTTTTGCGTTGTGCACCAATATCCACTGCGCATAGTTTTGGTATCGCACACTGATATTCCACATGCATTTCGCCCTATGCATTGCACCATGCCAAAGTCCAATATGCCCCACCGCGCGCAATAATCTACCCGCAACATTGAATACATTGTTGCGAGACAACTTATACTCATAGTTTCCACGCCTTCCATTTATGGATTGAGTTGAGGTTTCAAAAACCTGCTCAAAAATCATTAACTTCATTCATTCATGGCGGATGGCCAAGGCTTCATGTACTGGGGATGACCACGCGCCAGCTATCCAAGGCTCGGAGGGTATCCTCCTTTTATTTTGGCTATGCCCTCAATGTAACCCAGAGCCATGACCCTACACTTGTTTTCAAACACACTTCAACATTTTTCCTTTCCAGGATTCCCGCATGTTGTGTCCAGAATCCCCGATACCTGACGTCGCAAAATCACCCTGTCCAAACCAATGGTTCAATCTTTCCTTGGAATCGATGGCCAGGATTATCTCCTTAGCCAGCTCTTAGCCATCTGTGGACTGAACAGATGCTTATATTTCTTCTGGACCTACTTTCCATGAGACTATGGGCTGTGACCCTGCCCTGAAACCAAAGGCGCTCCATGAATATCGTGTATCGGTGATGGGAAGGAGTGAACTCCTCACCCTCGAGAATCCCGATTTCCGAAATCGTGACGGGGCTACATTGTATTGGCGCCTCCCTTACCCCTCGTCAATATGATCACCGACTAGAACCATGGGCCCATCCCCGATGCTTTCACATTTCGCGTTTCGGGGTTTCGGGCTATGGGTGTATGCGTTGACGAGAACCCCGAAACGCCGATTCCCGAAAATTTCAATATGCCGCCACCTATCCCCACGAGATCGGACGGCTCCCTGTAATCCCGGGTTTCAGGACTTCGGTACTTTGGGCTTCACGAGTTCTGATGACTCTGCTCCCTTTGCTTTCCCGACTCGCGAAATCGTGACTCTGCATGACGTTATTTCTCGTGCAACTCCGTTGACCACAATTACCTATCGACCGTCGATCTGCTGCATCGATTGATCTTCACCGTTGAATACTGGAGCCACCCACCTACTTTCATTTTTAACCCGAAATGGATTTTCTACATGCTGCACATTGCGCTCATGGCTGCGACCTCGGACAAAATGAATTTGATGGGTTTTTTAAGCCCCATTTCTTCGCATTTTACGCCACGGGCTCAAATCTGGTGAGAAAACACCCCCCTTACAAGAATTGGTCTTAACATTAGGCTCCATGGGGGATAGAGTCGCCCCTGTGATTCTCTAAGAACTCATTTTGTAGCTTTAGTTCCTTCTGTTGGGCTATGGAGTCAAGCTCAAAATACCCTGCTGAAAATACAGGCCGAAAAGTAAAAGAAAAACAAAATAAACATACATGCTCAAAGGAGCTTATTTATGTACAGTCCTAAACTAATTCTTTTTTTTACATGGGGCTAAGTGAAAGTAAACTTCCACCATAGCCATTCAAGTAACTTCCTAAAGGGAATCTCCTTCACTCTGTCAATGATTGGTAACAGATGATGCAACCGCGATATCATAACGATTACATCCTTCAACTTTTATCCAAGGGTTTAAGTTGAGATAAAATAGGGTGTCTCCAAAGTATGAAGGAAATTCCACTCCATGTAGTCGTTGACAGACTCATAGAATGAGTGGAAAATTCTGGAAGATTTGTAACAGGCAATTTTTTCTGCTACACAACTGCTCACAATGGGCTAAATATATCTAGTAGGCACAGGTGGATGAGAAGCTGATGTAGGTTGACTGTTCTCAGGCAATGGTTGATCTCTAACCGATTCTGAACAAGAGATAAACTGCTCCTCCTGTTGCTTCTCTGGTTCTTCTTCTTTTCTCTCCCAAGGGTCGGATTCATAATCATGATAAACAAGACCTGTTGGAAATATTTTCTCTTCAATTCGCTGCTCGGTGATCTCTACGGGCCTGGGATGGATTATTTCCTCGTAATATTCTTCTTTAATGAATGGAGGATAAGGCTCTGCAGTCTGATCTTGGAAGTCCTGCATATCCAGCTCAGAATCAGATTCATAGTTGTCATATACAGGCTGGCTGCTCCTATGGTCAACAAACTATGATATGGGGCTCTGCTGCTCCTCATCTGAATAATCATCAAAGCTTGGGGCAGAAGGTACGTCAAGAACAAGATGTAAGGCCTCTACAACTGTGAAATATCCGACATCGGCCTCAGTAGAGCTGCCAAGAACATCCTCTTCAAGGGCTGGAACATCCTCTGCGCTTTCTCCAGATTCTAACCTTTCTAGTTTGGCAGAGAGAGATTTAATCAGCTCCATAACTTTTCCAAGAGCATCTTCTTCCTCCATATGGTCCTCATCCTTACAGTCTTCATTAAACACAACCATATCTTGATCATGGCCTTCACATTCCTCACAACAGTTATGAAAAATTAACTAAGAGGAGTAGAACTTTTGACAACGCTTATTGAAAACTGCATAAAACTGCTCTGGGGAGGAGATGTTGGCAGGAGGTAAGGAGAAATACCACTCATGAGAATCTCCTGCTAATGAGAACATGAACATTTTCAACAATACATCCTCATGATGTATTCCCCACTGATGCATGAGTTCATGAAACTCATGGAGATGTTGAGCAGGGTTGTCCTCTTTACGCTCTCTAAATATGGACAAATAATCGCCTCATTCATTTGGAGTAGGGACAACATTAGGAAAACCAGGAACAACCGAAAAACTAAAAGGAGAAAACCTTCGAGCCATGATCCTTTCCATTTCAAAACAACGGAGTCACCAATCAATCCTTTAATCATGGAGTCGCCAGGTGAAAGATGCACAACTCTGAATGTGTTTGGTCTTTGTTCACCATCAAAGGCCAGATCCTAATGTTGTCATTACCCCAGGGAACTTCTCAAGCTGAGAAGGAAGCTGCTGAAAACCTTCTTAAGAAAGCTCCTCTAGGTCAACTTTCAGGTGTGCTAAAAGTAGCCACAATTGAAACAATGAAGTGGAAACATTGGAGTCTCCACAGTGGAGTCGCCAGGTGCACAGTTGCAATCTTCGATGTACTAGGTTCTGATGCACCCTCAGAACTAGTAATATTTGTTGTTCAATCCCAAGGAAAATCTTCAATTCTGTCCCTCGCAACGACACCAAAAATGTTAGCACTAGAAGTTACTCCTGGATTGCAGCAGGAGTAAGCCTGATACCCATCAGTTTTATTTGTCACGAATAAATAAATTGGGGTGGTCAAATGGGCGCAGACCCAGAAGAATATTGTTTTAACTCAAAAAATTGGATTGACGTGCATGAGTAGGTGAGGTCTTAATTTAACTTCAGATAGTAAGTTGTAGTAAGGGTGAGTGGGAGGAAGACTTCAGTGAGAAAATGCAAAGGTTTGTTGTAGGCATCAAGCTTCCAACAACCCAAAGAGGGAAAACTTAAACACAAGAACTTCTTGTATTCAAATTACAAGAACACTAAAAGAAATCATAACAACGTTACCATAAATTTTTTATCATAACACAGTCACAATGATTCATGTGAATCAGTCAATCATGAACTCTTTCGGTATTAGAGGGAAATAAGAGCGAGTAGGAAAGATGACTGTCATTAAGCAAGAAGTCTCAAAGACCATGCATAACCAGAAACTAGAGTGTTCATTAAAACTTTACAATACATGAGCTATGCTCTACCATCCAAACCTTTACAAAAATATAGAAATTGAGTATATATACTCAGAGCAACTTGCCACTGACAACAGGAGAGTTGTTGAGCCATTAAATTTCAAGTAAGCGTGTGCATGCTCTTCTTGACTGACAGGAACATCAGATCAACATGGCTCTTGCAGGGAGACCTACACACAGGGGTACCATGGGTTGACTGCACCAGACTTTCCACGCCTTCCATTTATGGATTGAGTTGAGGTTTCAACAACCTGCTCAAAAATCATTAACTGCACTGATTCATGGCGGATGGTCGAGGCTTCATGTACTGGGGACGACCACATGCCTACTATCCAAGGCTCGGAGGGTATCCTCCTTTTCTTTGGGTTCTTCCCTCAATGTAACCCAGGGCCATGACCCTGCACCTGTTTTCAAACACACTTCAACATTTTTCCTTCCGGGGATTCCCGCATGTTATGTCTAGGATCCCCGATACCTGGCGTCACGAAATCACCCTGTCCAAACCAACGACTCGATATTTCCTTGGAATCAACGACAAAGATTATCTCCTTAGCCAACTCTTAGCCATCTGTGGACTGAACATGCGCTTATCTTTCTTTTGGACCTACTTTCCATGATACTATGGGCTGTGACCCTGCCCTAAAACCAAAGGCGCTCCATGAATATCATGTATCGACGATGGGAAAGAGTGAACTCCTCACCCTCGAGAATCCTGATTGTCGAAATCGCGATGGGGCTACATTGTATTGGCGCCTCCCTTACCCGTCATCCATATGATCACCGACTAGAACCATGGGCCCATCCCCAATTATTTCACATTTTGCATTTCGGGATTTCGGGCTATGGGTGTATGCATTGACAAGAACCCCGAAACGCCGATTCATGAAAATTTCAATATGCCACCACCCACGAGATCATATGACTCCCTATAATCCCGAGTTTTGGGACTTCGGTACTTTGGGCTTCACGAGTTCTGATGAATATGCTCCCTTTGCTCTCCCGACTCGCGAAATCGCGACTCTACATGACGTTATTCCTTGTGCAACTCCGTTGACCACAATTACCTGCTAATCGTTGATCTGCTCCATCAATTGATCTTCGTCGTTGAATACTGGAGCCGCTCGCTTACTTGCATTTTTAACCCGAAATGGATTTTCTGCGTGCTGCACATTGCGCTCATGGCTGCGACCTTGGACAAAATGCATTTGATGGGTTTTTTAAGCCCCATTTCTTCGTATTTTACGCCACGGGCTCGAATTTGGTGAGAAAACACTCCCCTTACAAGAATTGGTGTTAACATTGGTTGATCACTTCAACCTTTGACTTAACCATCGACTTGACTCAACTCATTGATCTATCCTTCACCTAGTCGATTCACCTTGACTAGAAAATCCGATGATTGTTCTATCATTGCAAATAATACAACAAACCAGCATTATCCCACTTATTGTCTTCTTTGTTGATACGAGAGAACATGAAAATTTGTTCATTAACCCAAGGTGACAATGCCCAATTCTTCTCTACACCAAGAAAACTTCACAACACTCACAGACTTGGTCAAAGAGTTTGCAATGTTTTCCAACATGTCTAATTTCTCTAGTAGAACCTTGTTTCTTTCCACCATGTCTCTCACAAAATGGTATTGTACATCAATATGCTTCATCCTGGAATGATAAGTCAGGTTCTTTTCCAGGAATATTGTGCTTTGACTATTGTTACGAGGGAAAAACTCTCTATGGCCAAGGGTAAACCACAACAGACAGGTATGACTGCAGGAATCAACTCAATTCCATTGTACGCTACATAAACTAATGTGCCAGATAAGAAATAGGCCTTCCTCAATCCAACGTTCGATGATGTTCCACTGTTGAGCACTTCGACCCAAAGCTTTATACCTATGATAAGTTCTTAACAAACAAGAAAAGAAAGTATACAGTGACAATATAAAGGGGTTAGCACATCAGATAGCATAATCCATTAATAAACATTACAAACATGCCCATGGATAATAATCATATATTTGCACGATACCAATAGGACGGGAAAGGAGTATTTCTATTAATAATTGATCAACATAAGTGATAACATTACAGACTTCTGTGTCGGCACAGTTCGAAACCAAAGAACCAAGTTCCTTCCAAATAGGCCTCCACCACTTCAATCCTGAACCAAAGGAAAGCTCAAAGGAGAGAGACAATGAGGTTCTCTCAACAATAGGGAAAGAGCTTAGGGGTTGAACACTGTGTTCAGACTTGAGGGACAAAGGGATGGAGACTCAATATGAAGGAATTTCTCCAGAGTAACTTTTCTCTCAAATTTGAATTCTTTTTCCTCTTTTCCATAGCTCGGGATTGCGCTCTTATAGCCTTCAAAATGCAACTGAAGGGTCGAGTCGGAACGTTTCTAGTATATGGAAGGCCAAAGATCAGATATCTCATGTCGTGACATGGAAACCCGACTTCATTTTTGTATTTTCTGGCACAAATCCCAATGTACGCGGGTTGTAGTGTGGCAGCCTGCGTATACGCTTGCTGTATAGTTGATAGGGCATGTATATGTGGAAAAATGTGTATTTTTAGCTCTGGATTCATCAAAAAGGGATGATAAGCCTGCATAGGGAAATGGAAAAAGGCCCTATGTGAAAGATAACAATGGTGAGGAAAATATTTCTATAACATATGCCCCCTAATGTGTGAGATCAGAGGAGTATCTGCGATGGCCAAAATACATTATAAATAACCCAGGAGTGGAGTGGTAGAGAACCAATTGGACGAACTCGATTTCTCATTACATTTTGTACTGACTTTGCATACATGGATGCCAAGAATACAATGCAGATCCATATGGAAAATATAACAAATAAGTGTTTGTGGCCATGAATAGGCAGATACAGTTGCGATTATATGAAAAATGCTGTCATAGTCACGAACAAGGCCCAATGAAACTAGTCTCAAAACCAATCTGAAGATACTTGTATACCATGGAGTACAATCTGATCTCCCATGATCACTAAAGTCGAACAGGTGCTCGTCCAATGAAAGGGAATCAACAACTCAAGAAAGCTGCGACCACATAGTGATGTCTTCAAGTCTTCTACACTATTCGCTAAGGGTGCAAGTCTATATCATGTGAATAAAGGAGTTGAGGTCGAACATAATGAGACATCGTTTGATTACCGATCATTGAGGTATACCGTTAACAAACAGGAGACAACCTACCAATAATGAAAGTAGGTATCAAGGCACCGAGTACATTCCTACAAGTGTGAATAAAGGAGTCGGTGTCGAACACTTGATAAATCCATTGATCAGGGGACATTGATGTATTCCCATATGTCAATGGCAAGAGAGCCTACCACTAATGACTGCAAGCCTCAAGGTACTCATAAAACTCTAGGTCTCATATCCAGAATAAATGAGTTGAATTCGATGGAAAGAGACACACTAAAAGGAGAGAATTAAGGCATCTCTCATCAGTCAGCACAAGGAACAAAGAAGGAGCTTCATGATTTGGTGGAGATCAGACAAAGAACATGTTCATGAACCAACGACCCTGTGCATCTTTCGCATGTATCAAATGCAAGAGGTACATGAAAAAGACCCTCTGAATAGCAGCCAATGATGAAAATTGTTGACAAAGGCGAGGAAACCACCAATAAGGCTAATGGCATCCAAGACATTGCATGAATCCCAAAGTGTGAATAAATGTATTTCCGTCAAACACAAGGGAAACCACCTAGTCAACGACCAAAGATGAAATGTCGATTGCTGGGTTCAAGGTGACCTACCGATGATGCAAGTAGGGCTAGGGTGCATGATAAGACCATAGTATCATGTGATTATGAGACAAACTGAGGGTATAGCTGATATGCAAAGTAAAGATTTCTGAGGAGTGGCCAACACAGGTTGATAGAATTCCTTTGAACAAGAGCATGAGACATATGGTGGACTCTGATAGCATAGACTCGATGATGTGACTATTAGATGCAAGAGACATCAATAATGTCCTCTATAGGGGCTGGAAGAGTAACCAATTAGTAGAGAAAACTATGTAACGAGATCAGCTTCCTGAGGCCATGCTAAACCTGAAATTATGATGACACAAGGACTCAATAATTTTGTGCTTTGTTCAAAGGCGACATAACTACTGCCCATTATAATATCATACTCCCTTCCCGCCTATCTTTTTTTGTTTTTTCATAACAAATTAATGCTATGATACAGAGGAGGAAACAAGTGTCGCAAGTAAGAAAAACTAGTTCCAACAGTGGAACGTACCTATGCTTAATGCAAAAAAATGCATGAGGGAGATGGACACTCGGGGTGATGTTTCCTCCAGGGTATAGGGTGTCAAATTGAAAAGGATATAAACAAGGCTCTGATTGGTTGAGGATGCAAAACTTCTTAGGCAACGGTTTATAATGCAAAGAGAGAACCGGATAAAGGCTCAAATGCAAGCGAGGGCATGAGATGCAATCACAACTTAATGCCAAAAAATATCCTTTTTTATGTCTTTTAGTCTACTTGGTGTGAAAAAGGGGTAAACTTGAGCCAAATAGATGTCTTTTCAAATCCAATTTACAAGTGTGAAAAAGACAAGTTCACTCGACAATCTTTTCTATTTTTGATAACGAGTCGGAAAAGAGATTAACCGAGACTCATGGCCTTTCAAATCTAGTTTAACGAGTGTGAAAAGGAAAAATCACTTGACAATCTTTTCAGTTTTTAGACGAGTCAGAAAAGAGCTTAACTAAGACTTGTTTTGATGTTCTAATCAACATGTAAAGGGGGAGGCCAAGGATCTCGTCCCAGTCTTCTGTGGAAAGTCAGAATCTTATGGATAGCTGACAAAAGCTTGGGAAAACCCAAAGCTCTCCAGGTTGATGAGGAGAAAGTGCCAACGGAGTGTATAGTCTTCATGATGGTTCGAATAATGTCTCTTGTTGGAAAAGACATAGGTGGGGGTATGGGATGCCCGATCAGGTCATCCCAATCGAAGTGAACCTCGTCAGGACTTAGAGGGAGAGTATTCGGGGGAAGAATAAATCTCTCTCATTCAGAAGGAGTAGGATTAGGAATGTTGATGACATGACTGAAGGGCGCATCACTCTCTTCAAGGAGAGTAGGATTGAACAGAGATTGCACTGGTGTGGCCACTTCTTCAATTATAGTTTGAAGAGGATGCATAGTAATGGGGGCAAGAGATGCTTCATCTTCGAAAAAGGAGGTGAGGTCGGGAGGGGATCGCGGTGGTGGGACCACCGAGGTGATCAAAGGAGAAGTAGTGTGAGGAGAAACCCGTGATGTCTCAGAATTCGAAGGGCTTTTGGGTGAGACCCATTCTTTTGGTATCTTGGCAGTAACCAGACACAAACGAGTAAGGTAACTTCCTTCACAAGTCCTGCAAAGAAATTTGTGCTTACATCTGAGACATCTAGGCTTCTCAATGTAACTAGCAGGGGAAAGGGAGTTGTCTCTTGAATGATGATTAGAGGCTGGAGACGTGACACGACTATGATTCAAAGTGAAAAGGATGGTGCCCCCAACATAATTAGCAGAGGTTGGGTGCGAGTTGTCGACATAATTTGTAGAAAATGTTGACCCATCTCCGACATGACTGGCAGAGGTTGGCAATGGAGCACCAGTGTGACTGACAGTGACTGGGATAACGATAGATGGTAGTATTTGATTCCAAGGGTTGGGGAAAGATTTATTCTAAAATAGTGCAGGCGGAAAGGATCTTGGTGTATTCCCTATCCCTGCCAAGAAGGGTGGTAGCTTGCGCTAAAATGGTCTGAAGAGGTTTGGACGGGTATCATCACTATGTCCTGCGAAGGGACCGAGGTCAGATAAGAATTATTCGAGTGATGATATATGTTGCCCCCTTATGAAGGGGTCCCATAAAGAGGGTAGCCTGAATCGTAAAATTGGTTTTCCCCGTATGAAATACCCAGAGGCATTTGAGGGTCTGTCATGGGATTTTTTTTTGAAGGAACTGACATGGCGGGTGACAGATGAGTGGGTGGTGCATAATAAGTGGGGAAGAACCCATCTGAGCACTAGCTCCTGGAAGAGAATAGCTAGCATTGGATTCAAAAGGGGGAAGGTTCCAACCTCCCATGGGGACACGATTCATATCAAATGAAGAAGTAGGCATCAAAGCCATGATGCCCCCAGATCCCATGCTAGAATTCATATATGTGGACCAGGGAGAGGATTGCACGGGTGGAGACATATAAACATAAAAATTACTAGAGGCCCAAGGCGCAGAATGAGTGTTGTAGTTCTTCACACCATTGTAAAAAGCGGAAGGATCCATCCCCATGAAATGAGTAGGCATCATGGGGTGGGTAGCAGTAAATGAGGGACCAAAAGAAATGCCACTATCCATGATGGTGAAACCCAACAAAGACTTATAAGGCCAACCAGTAGTCAAAGAGAATATCAAAATTCAAATGACCAATATGCATGCAAATGGGCTAAAGTGGCTAAGTGGCCTCCCTCGCTAAAGAAGGTATGCCTCGTCCAAGAGGGACCTGAGACTCCCTGCTAAATTTTGGAGGTAACATAATCAGTTATAGAGGCCCTCATGGGCTTAACAACCAATTGGTCAGATCCCCACGGAGAGGTAATCCTCCATAAAGGATGTGTGTTTTTCGACCTCTATCTGACCCAGGATACAAACAAAATAACTCATGTAAGTAACCTATTAGATACCTAAGTCAAGCAACTAATAAACCACTGTATAATCGATGCACAAGCGAGCAATCGTAAGTCCGGATCACCGTATGGGCAGGGTAGAAAATCCCGAAACCTTGAAAGCACCGCCTCTCATAGAGGTATGGGTACTAGCAAGATCCCCAAATATGAATAAATCCATAGAAATATCTCTGACGCTAGGTGAGTATCCAGGGGTTATCCCTTCAACTAACTTTGTGCGACCTTGTGATTAACTCCGATGTGAGTGGAACCTCCTGATATTATCAATTATACAATGGACTTCTCAACTCCTTGTCTCAGACACATATGTTGATTTAATTGCCTTGGAGAAGTTTACTCACAAAATCTTATTCCAAGGCACTAAATCCTAGACTAGTTTGTGCACCCTAAAAATAAAATCGTGACTAATCAATTTTAGTTTAAAGCGTAAATTTTATTGGCCGTGATTACTCAAAAAGGTATGGAAGCGAAACTCATGATGTTATGACTCTGCAAGAAGATAAATATGAATATCATGCAAAGTCTATATTTAACTTTTCAATGAATGATGTGCTAATAAAAACAGTGCAATTTTCCATTTCAACTCTGCAATTCAGAAGTAAAATGCAATCTTTCACTAAATGCACTAAGCTAATGATAAAGGCTCAAAGAAAAAAATGTTAACCAATGCAAAATGCCTATTTTTTTTGTATTTTCAATATATTAAAAAGAAAATGCATGGACTGAAAAGCAACCAGATATAAAATTCTACTATGTATAAACGAAATAATTCAAGCAGAATACCAAGCAACCAAACAAACAACCCAGGGTTCAAGGACAAAATTTCAAAAATAAAAAAACAATGAGAAAGACGATGCCCATAAATTCAACTCCCAACAAGCTTCCTGTCAACCCAGAGAAACTCAACAGGCACTAAAGAGACCTAAGAAGGCTCAACAACCATCAAATCCCACCCAGCAGTCACTAAACCAAGAAAACAAGCAAGGAAAAGTGGTAAACGCTATTGTTAAGGAGAACAATGCGTATATATGCAACTTGTAGAGAGGAAGAACTCGTGTGTACGCGACTGTCAAGGAAAAACGAGCGTACAGGCTTTAAAACAAGGCCATGCAAGGGAAAAAAGGATGAAAACTCAAACTCAGAGTGAACAGAATCTGTCAAGCAGTGATATGACAAGAAACACAAAGGAAAAAGAGTAATGCAAGAAGAAAAAATACTTCAACCCTTAGAAGGAAGATCTCTCCCCAGTGGAGTCGCCAATTCTGTTACGAGGGAAAAACTCTCTATAGCCAAGGGTAAACCACAATAGACAGGTATGACTACATAAATCAACTCAATTCCATTGTATGCTACATAAACTAATGTGCGAGATAAGAAAGAGGCCTACCTCAATCCAACGTTCGATGATGTTCCACCGTTGAGCACTTCGACCCAAAGCTTTATAACTGCGATAAGTTCTTAACAAACAAACAAAGAAAGTATACAATGACAATATAAAGGGGTTAGCACATCATATAACATAATCCATTAATAAACATTACAAACATTCCCGTGGATAATAATCATATATTTGCACGATACCAATAGGACGGGAAAGGAGTATTTCTATTAATAATTGATCAACATAAGTTACAACATTACAGACTTCCGTGTCGGCACGGTTCGAAACCAAGGAACCAAGTTCCTTCCAACTGGGCCTCCACCACTTCAATCCTCCACCAAAGGCAAGCTCAAAGGAGAAATATAATGAGGTTTTCTCAACAATAGGGAAAGAGCTCGGGGGTTGAACACTGTGTTCAAACTTGAGGGACAAAGGGATGTAGACTCAATATGAAGTAATTTCTCCAGAGTAACTTTGCTATCAAATTTGAATGCTTTCTCCTCTTTTCCATAGCTCGGGATTGCACTCTTATAGCCTTCAAAATGAAACTGAAGGGTCGATTTAGAACGTTTCCAGTATATGGAAGGCCAACGATCAGAGATCTCATGTCGTGACATGGAAACCTGACTCCATTTTTGTATTTTCTGGAACAAATCCCAATGTACGCGGGCTGTAGTGGAGCAGCATTCTTATATGCTTGTTGTATAACTGATAGGGCGTGTATATGTGGAAAAATGTGTATTTTTAGATCTGGATTCATCAAAAAGTGATGATAAGCCTACATAGGGAAATGGAAAAAGGCCCTCTGTGCAAGATAACAATGGTGAGGAAAATCTTGCTATAACAACTATAGTAGTTTATCTTCATAGCTCTATGCTCAAACCCGATCCTTGAACATAGTTGATGGAACCATACTACTTCTTTTCTTCCATGAGTGGATGCTATGTATTCAAATTATGTTGTCGAAAAATATACAACCGCCTATGGCTTACTCATCAAGTTGATTACTCTTCCAAACATCTTGAACACATATCCATTGGTTGACCTTCGTCAATCCAAATATCCATCCTAGTCGACGTCGACAAAGCCATGTACATTTACTTCAATGTCAGCTTCAAGCTTCCCTTGGTAGCATATATCATAATATTTTGTGCCACACAAATACTTGAACACTCTCTTGACAGTTTTCCAGTTCTCTTTCCCAAGTGTCAACATGTATATTCTCAATACTCCCACTGCATGAGAAACGTCTGGTTGATTGCATACCATCAGATACATAATACTACCGACATAGGGAACACATGCCATGCCCCCCATTTCTTCATGTGTCTTTGGACATTGTTCAATAGTTAGCCTTGCTCCCACAAGAATTGACACCTTGACTAGTTTTCAATCCTGCATGTTGAAACACTTCAAGATTGTTTCAATTTTCTTCCTTTGGTTCAACCAAATCTTTCAAACTGAATGATATCTCTTAATCTCCATTCCTAGAACGAATTGTGTTGCACTGAAATCCTTCATGTTGATCTTGGAGGATAACTTCTTCTTCACCTCCTTTATTGCATCCATGTTGTTTTTGACCAACAACATGTTGTCAACATACAATGCTACATATATGAAATTCCCACCTTCTTCCTTGGAATATACACAATGATCACTCTTGCTTCTCACAAATTCCAAACTAAGAATGTATGTGTCAAACTTCTAGTACCATATCCTTGGGAATTTCTTTAGACAATAAAGGGACCTCTTCAATTTGCACACTAGCTCTTTCTTTCCCTTTACTACAAATCCTTCCAGATATTTCATGTAGATTTATTCTTCCAGGTCCCCATGTAGGAATGTTATATCCACATCCATTTTCTCTATTTCAAGATCAAATGTTGCAACTAGATACATTAGTAATCTAATGGAAGTTAATTTTTCAACAAGGGAAAATATCTCGCCGAAGTTGACTCCTTTGGCTTGACCTGTTGCGTTCATATTTTTATTGAACACCCACTTTCTACCGATGGTTTTTCTTCTACTAGGTATTTATATCAAATCCCATGTATCATTCTTGTGCAATGATTCCATTTCTTCAACCATTATTTCCTTCTATAGTTTAACCTCTTTCAAGTTGACTACCTCCCTAAGTAACTTGGGTTCCTCGTCAGTGGCAAATAACACAAATGCATAATGAAAATTAGGCATACTATACCTTTCAATTGATTTTCTTGATCGCTCATACCTCCTTACAACTGGAGTCGGTTGTTCCACCTCTTCATCTAATTCATTTGACTCATCTGAAACATATTCTTTGATCCTCAGTTCAAACCTCACCTTCTTTGGATCTTTCTCTATTTGAACTTCTCCAGACTCGGGAGTTCCACTGACTTCCTTGAAGACCACATGTCGAATGTACACTATTTTCCTTGACACAATATCTCAAATATTATATCCTTTCATTCCATCCTTGTACCCAATGAAAATACACTTGAGTTCCTTCTTGTCCAACCTTCTCCTCTTTTCCTTGGTAACATGCACAAATGCATCACAACCAAATACTTTGAGATGTGAAAAAAAGGATTCTTACCAAACCATACATCATGTGGAGTCGATTCGACTAGTGCTGACGAAGGAGACCTATTTACCAAATACTTTGTTGTGTCAACTGCCTCATCCCATAATTCTCGTGCGATCTCGGCACCACTGACGATGCTCTTTTCCTTGTCCACCAACACCCTTTTCGTTCTTTTATCAACTCCATTTTGTTGTGGGGTATATGGTGTGGTATTTTTGCATGCTATGACACACTACTTGCAAAAATGCTCAAAATAATTTCCACATAATTCTCCACTATTTTCAGTTCTTATCACCTTGATCTTCTTATCTGTCTAGTTTTCTGCAAGATATTTAAACTCTTTGAATATATTGAAAAACTATGATTTATTCCTCAAGAAATATATCCATGTCTTTTTGGAAAAATCATCTATGAAGGAGACAAAATATATGGATCCACCAAGTGAAGGGACTGATACATACCCAAACATGTCACTATGAATTAATTCAAGATTCTCCTTTTCCCTTGTCACTCCAGATGGGAAACTAACCCAATTTTGTTTTCCATATATGCAATGTTCACAAAATCAACTTCTAAATTACAATAAAAAAAACCTTTGACCATAAATTTGTTGTGCATATATTGAATTCCTTTTCTCCAATATGTCCCATCATATGGTGCCATAACATGGTCAGGTCGACTTGACAAAGACCGATCGAGTTAGTTTGTATTGACTCATCCAGAGTTAAGTCGAGTCAAGTCGGCTTCAAGAACAACAATGATGTTGCATCCATTCAAGTTGACATTCCCTAATAACTTGTATAGGGTTTCAATATGAACTCCTTTCATTAAGACCATTAACCATTTTTGTAACGTTACCAATTCCAATTTGGGCCACGCCACACAATAATTATTCCCTATGATACCATTTTAATTAACAATACACCCTGCATACGAATACAATTATTTAGTCCTAATAGTATTTTATACATGCATAGATATGTACAATTAAAGCATACATAATTAACATAAGCATACACATAGTAATTGGCACATAAACACATATAAAGAACACTTATCTTTTGTTGTGAATCACAAACTATGTGTATATCTTATACTTTCCTCCCATACATAGACTCTATTGTTCATATACTCTCAACATCGGGTCATCTCTGAGTTGGGTCTATGACTCCACCAGGGAAAAGGCTCCTAAGATAAATTAAGGTTTGAAAACAACTCAACAAAGACAGGCTCAGGTGCCAACTCCAACAACAATTCCCAACTCACAGCCTCTCATTCCCCACAGCCTATCCCACCCCAGGAAGTGTACCCCTTCTCTGCTCAACAGTCCTTTGGTTGTCCCACTTCCCTTCCAGAGCTTCAACAATAGGTTGTACATGAAGTCTCAGAGTTCTATGGAACATGGAACATAAGGTTTCTCAAGGATCTCAACAACCATTAGCCTAGCACATATGTAATCTTATCCCAACAATTCTCTCACCTAGAGAGATTGCTCCACATGCCTAAAAACATGCTTCTTCAACCCAAACCGCCAAGTATTTACAGGGTAACCAACTTCAACTTATACTCTAGCAAAGGTATGGGTGATGAATGGAAAGAGTTGAGTGAATGATGGAATTACATAAATTCCCAACAATATATTTGCATTATATTAACTTGACACTTGTCACCTTATGAACTACCTTTGAACCCACTTTGTGATATGTTCCCAACCTTTAGGGACCTAGGATAAAATATATCACATGAATTTTGACTTAAGGAATAATATTATATTATTTCCTTGGCTTAATCCCCCTTTACTTAGCCCCTTTTCCTCTCAATCCCTTATCCCCCTTTCCCTCTCATAGAGTCCTAGCCCTCCATATTCTTTCTTCTAACTCAGTCTTCAACAATGATGTATTTTATTACTATAATAGAGTGTGATTACATATTTCGATGATAGACTCACTGGCCTTTTAGCATATAGGCTCTCCATCCCAATATATATACAAAGGTACTATGGCCACAAAATATTCTGACTCACCAACCTATAAAGTATATGTACATTTGTAATTGGGGTTCGACCTAGGGGTATTACATTCCTCTCCCCCATATTTATGCATTGGCCTCGGTGCATTATACACACATGTGCAAACCAAAATTCTTCAAAAAGTTCCAAAAATATGCAGGTACTCTTCCCGCATGACATCCTCGTGCTCCCACGTTGCATCTTCAGGACTGTAACAGGTCCACTGGACCTTTAACACCCTTATTGCTTGATTCCAGAGCAACTTGACTTTCCTGTCCAATATGCACACCAAATGAACTCAAAAGATGCCTTCTTGCTCCACCTAAATCACATTTCAATCAATTACATGATTAGCATCAAGAACATACTTTTTAATAAAAGGAACATGAAACACATTATGCATGCACATGGATGTAGGTAGTGAAAGCATGTATGCAATAGGAGCAATCCTTTCTAGGATTTTGAATGGTCCACAATAGCGTCCTACCAATTTTGAACATTTCCCCAACATTAGGGAACTTCTCTCGACCTTCACTTTTAAGAACACATGGTCACCCACTTTAAAGTCTCAATGGGTTTTACCCTTGTCTGAATAACTCTTCTATCTATCCTAAGATGTCAATTTTCACATGAAACTCTATGTGACTAATTTCAGATTCAAAAATTGATTCCTAGTGATATAATAGTAAAACCCTAGTTGTTATCACTGAACAACTTTACATTGAAATTATCAACTAAAAATATATGCAGCGAAAACAAAAAGATTAGAGATTAATCATCAATACACATGAGGCACACTTTCAGTTCTGTAATCTTGTTATCACCAAAAATCCCGAGGGAAAAACTAGCCCTCCCAACCAATACAATATCACCAAAATATGAGAACAACCTTGTCCTCCAAAATCACCAAAAATGAGAACAACCTTGTCCTCCAAAATCACCAAAAATGAGAACAACCTTGTTCTCCAATACAAATTAGAAAGCCAAACCTCAACAATAATATGGAAATATCCTCTACCCACGAATCTGATGTAGACCACCTGTACGACCTGCTGATGTCACATGTCAGCCTATATGGATCCGTACTTGCCTAGAAAACCAGATATGTGATTTACCTTACTATCAAGCCGTAGTCATATGGTGTTTGCTCCACTGCAAATCACATATACCCTATACACGATTTTTCCTTCTGCAACCCATGTATATACACACTTCGTCCTCTCTCAAATCGTGTATGGAATGAAAAAGTTTCTCACACATGTGACCTTCTTGCTCCTCTCTCTTGGGCCATATTTTCCACCTTCTAGACTTCCCTTTGCTAAGATAAAAAATCCTCCTTGAATCAAGTGTAGACTCACTTATGCCGACTCCATCATTCCACAATGATGATCTAATGTCACAATGAAATATCTTATTTATATAGGAGTCCAATGAGTGAGTTTAGGAGCCCTTTCTAAACTCAATAATTAATTAGAGTATTTAAATCCTCTTTGTGGGCATGGCACCCCCACACAAACCCACAAATACTATCAATTTTCCCATGAGGACATAGCCTAATTTCTAGGATGACTTCACTGAAACAAAACTCAAAACTGATGCCAACGAAAATTCCCACATGCCTAATACCTTGGCCTCTGGTGGGAATACCTCCCGAAGATACAAAAAATCAACACTCCCTATTAGTGAGGGAGGTATCCCATCCTCCAACATATGGATGCACTACCGTCACACATAGTAGATATAACTCTAGATCTACTACCTCATATGTATTCCAAAATCAGTCTAAATTGGCTACTCCCTCTGTCACTGTGGAAAATGGGTCTAAGAACTCTGTCACAATCAAAATTCATGTTTTCAAGTTTGTTTGATTGACTGAATCCATGGTCATTGGAGCACATCATGTTTTCTAGTCTGTATAATTGGACACATCCTCGGTCATAGGGGAAAAATCTATCTAACTGGTCGCATCCTTGATCACCGAGGAAAATCTTGATATTTATTCTGTCTGACTGGCCACATCCTCGGTCACTGAAGCAAATCATGTTGTGTAATTTTCCTCACTAGTTTCTCCCTCTATGACTGAATCAAATCCTACTCCTTAGTCCTCCTGACTATATGCCTCCTCTGTCATTGTAGTAAATCCTGCTGAGACAAGTGTATCCTCCATGGAGGTCTCACATGCCCTAGAAGCCTCCTTCCTCTGAAGCTCTTGTATGGCCTCTTCAACCCATGAAACCTATCTTCTAGTCCTAAAAGATGTATCTCTCCCACCTAAACCTTAGGGGGAACTCCCTCTAGATGAACATCTCTCCCTTTGAGCCAACTAACTCTCCTTGAGATTAGGCTCACTCTGAGACCACATGCTCCTCTTGAAACTTGACTCCCTCTTAGTTTGCACAAACTCTAGGACCATCTACTCCTTGTCCACTGTCCTATGCGTAGTTCTGGGAGACTGCTCCTCCCTCTTGGATCTTGAGGGATGACTACCTCTGAACTTTGGTTCCCTATGAGCCAGTACTACTAGTGGGGCCACCTTCCTCACCACTCGTGGAGCTAACTGTTCCTCCTCATTTTTCTCTTTGCTCTTATTGGCCATAGTACTCATAGGGTGTCCCCTCAACCTATATAGGTTTCCCTCCCTAAATCAAAGAATCATTGTTGATTTGAAGCTATACCGTCTAGGAACAAGTAGTACATGTCCATATCGAAACAATACATGACATCCCTTCCTCTCAATATTTGAGTCTAAGAGGACACTCCTCCTGAGTTCTGGCTTCCACAACACACTCGACACCCTCAATATCTCTCCTGAATCCAATCGAAACAATACAATACTAGATCCCTGTACTGAATGCTTGGCTCCCATACCAAGCTCCACACATAAGTTTGAGCTAGTTTCCATGAGTTTGTCAAGCAAATCTCTAGCACCTGTCATATGGAAATATGCTATACTATCCACCAACCATCTTTCCCTGCTAGAGGCAATACCTGAAAGGGAGGAGACCAACAAGATCTCCCTATGAAACATGTCTACAACCTCATCAACCTTTGTTGTTGATGCTTACTTCCCTCTTCCTCTTCCCCTTCGATGTGGACATTGTGAAGCATAATTCCCAAAATCATGACACTAAAAACATCTGATCTTACTAATATCCTTCTTCCATCTCAACTCTGGAGATGCTTCCCTCTCAAGAGAAGCCATTCTCCCTGGTGAACCTGTTCTATCTGGAGAACCCCTTCTACCCTTCCTAGTGCAGGCTACAAGGTCCCCGTTCTCATCACTGCTACTCTTTACCACACCATCCATATCATCTCTAGATACTAACCAGGTCTCCTCCTAGATGCAATCCGTCCATAGTCTGTCAAAGTTTGGAAACTTGTCTCGTGCACAGATCCCCTCCACAAATGGTTCTAGGACCTGGTAAAACCTCTCACTGCTACATTCACCATCTCAACATCCTACACTGTCTCATCAATAGTTGTGAACTGATCTCAAATCTGTGTAATATTCATAATATAACTGACAATTGTGTCTTCACTAGTCATCCTGACAATATGAAATTGATGCTTCAAGTGTAGCATCCTTCCAGTATTCTTGTTTTGGTAAATACCCACCAAAGCATCATACATATCCTTGGAAATTGATTTCTCGGTAATGTGAGGAATCAAGTGGTCCTTCATGGACTTTAGCAAAACACATTTGGCCTTCACTTCCCTCTTCTTGTGAAATGTCAAATGTACTGGATTAGTTGGGATAGGAACCATGTCATCATCATACTTCTTGAGGCCATTATCTTCCAAAAGAAGAAGAACCCTTTCCTTCCAAGCCTGGAAGTTGGTTTTCCCTTCCAACCTATCCTTAATCTTTAATGTATTCACCATCTTGAATTTCCCAGAACAAGAACAAGTACAACACTCTTCCAGTGTTGTAACCACCAAAGTGTCTCAAGATGATCCCCTTCTCTTCAAATCCCAAGCTCTAATACCATGTCAATTTTCACATGCAACTCTATGTGACTAATTTCAGATCTAAAAATTGTTTCCTAGTGATATAACATTAAAACCATAGTTGTTATCACTTAACAACTTTACGTTGAAATTTTTGAATGAAAATATATGCAGTGGAAACACACAGATCAGAGATGAATCATAAATAACCATGAGACACAATTTCAATTCTCCAATCTTATTATCATCAGAAATCCCGAGGGAAAAACCAACCCTCCCAACCAATACAATATAAATAAAATCCGAGGACAACCTTGTCCTCCAAAATCACCAAAACTGAGAACAACCTTGTTCTCCAATACAAATTAGAAATGCAAACCTCAATAATAATATGGAAATCTATTCTACCCACGAATTTGTTTTAGACCACTTGTACTGCCTATTGATGTCATTTGTTAGCCTGTGCAGATATGTACATACCCAGAAAATTGTTGGGTATGTGTTATATTATTTGCATGAGTCATCTGCCTCGGGAAACATGTCACATATTTAGGTGATTTTTCGACACATGGTTTTTGTCGATGGTTTTCTATTTTCGGTTAAGGAATTAGGGTTGTGGACTAATCCAGGTCATTGGGTTAGGGTTTTGGATGCCGCTGGCTCCTATATGTATATTATATTCTAAACAATGTATCGCTATGAATGAATATAGAATATGCTGGTTTTCCTGGTTTGGGTTTCCAAGGGAAAAATCTCTGTGTAATGTTTGTATTTTCCATTGTATCGTTTCTACTCTTTTACTGAATATCTGTTTGCAACAGATATTGTACAAGGTTAAAATCTACAAAAACCAGATACATGATTCACCTTACTAGCAACCCGTGAACATACGTTGTTTTCTCCACTGAAAATTGTGTGTACCCTATACACAATTTGTGCTTCTTCAACCCATGTATATATGCACTTCATCCTCTTGCAAATCGTGTATGGAATGAAAAATTCACTCACACATGCAACCTTCTTCACTTCTCTCTCTTGGGATAGATTCACCACCTTGTAGACTTCCCTTTGCTGAGATCACCAATCCTCCTTAACACAAGTGCATACTCACTTATGCCAACTCCATCCTTCCACAATGATGATCTAATGTTACAATGACATCTCTCCTTTATATAGGAGTCAAATGAGTGAGTTTAGGAGCCCTTCCTAATCTCAATAATTAATTAGAATATTTTAATCCTCTTTGTGGGCGTGGCACCCCCACACAAACCCAAAAAAACCATCAACTTTCCCATGATTCCATAGCCTCATTTCTAGGCCGACTTCACTGAAATGAAAGTCAAAACTAGTGCCAATGAAAATTCCCACATGCCTGACACCTTGGCCTCTAGTGGGAATACCTCCCAAAGCTACAAAAAATTAACATGAGCAACCTTTAAATTCTGCTTTATTTTTACCATCTGCTCTTTCATTTCTATGAGTAATTCTGGCCCAACCACTGCTCTATCTGTTGAGTTGTCCCAACTCACTGGTGTATTGCACTTTTGGCAAGATAATGCTTCAAATGGACTCATATTTAAAGATGCTTGATACCCATTATTATAATCAAACTCCACTAACTATAAATAATCTTCCCACTTTGATTATTTGTCCATCACATACATCCTTAGCATATATTCAATCACTTGATTGACCCTCTCTGTCTTCCCTTCTGATTTTGGGTGATATGTTGTGCTAAAATTAAGATTTGTCTCAAATCCTTTAAATAATCCCTTCCAAAAATTCAATGTAAATTTGGGGTCTCTATTAGAAACAATTGCATTGGGAACATCATGTAGCCTAACAATTTCTCTCATATAAATCTATGCAATTTTAGTTGCCTTGTGAGTTAGATTTACTAGAATAAAATGAGCAACTTTTGTTATCTTATCCCCCACCACCATGATAGAATCATGCTGCTTCACTATTCTGGGCAGTATGGTGATAAAATCAATTGTCCCAACTTCTCATTTCCACTCCATAATGGGTAATGGCTATAGCAAACCAGCTAGATGTCTATGTTCAATCTTTACCTTCTGATATTCCAAACATTTGTTAGAAAAAAGGATCACAGAGCAATAAAATAAAACAAATGCAGAAATAAAATATAGAAGATACACAATACAATAGAGACACAGATATACGTGGTTCACCCAGTGTGGGCTACGTCCACTAGAGAAATTGCCAGGTCCTTCCTTTATTATTATCCAACAAATGAAGGGATATATCATACAACAAAACCGCTGTAACTTCCTCTTCGTTCTCTCACAGTCTCCTGTCTCATAATACAATATTCGATATCATGCATAGTCGCAATACATTTCCCTCATAAAAGAGGGTTGACTTCTAGGGAAAAAAACCCTAACATAATTTCTACCGTTAGATCTGCAACCTTATAATGAATGGTCCAGATTTACAATGAAATTACAATATACATTTACAAGGTAATTTTTCCTTCGGGGGCCCACTTGCCCCTGAACACCATAGAGGGGGTAACCCCCCTTTGCACTCCCCCACGTGGAAGAGTGTACATACTTCTGGGGTGTAAATACTTCATGGGGTATAAACACGGTTGAAAACAAAAGACCTATGAATCAGTAAGATAATCGGGCTCCACAACCAACAATCTCTCACTTGGAGACTGATCTCAACAACTCCACTGTTGTTGTATATGCTGGACTTTGAACCTTCTTGGACTTGGAAAATTTCTCATCTTCATCTTCATTCTTGAAGACCAACTGAAACTGAGCAGAAACTCATTTTCTCCCTGGTTACTCCCTTTGTTAACATATTTGCAGGATTTTGGCTAGTGTGTATCTTTTCCAACTTCAAATGTCCATCTTCCAACGTAGATTGTATGAAGTGGTACCTCAACTGTATATTATTAGTCTTTGAATGGAAGGCTGAGTTCTTTGCAAGATGAATGGCACTCTCATTGTCATAGTACAACCTGCTATTCTCCTACTTCTTTCCCAATTTCTCCATAAACCTCTATAACCAAATCATCTCTTTATTAGCCTCTGTAGCAACAACATACTCTGTCTCTGTTGTTGAAAGTGAAACAACCTTTTGCAGTTTCGAAATACAACTTACTATTGTTCCACCTATAGTAAAAACATACCCTATGGTGCTCCTCCTACTGTCTTCATCACCTGCCATATCTGAATCAACATATCCCTGTAGAAAAGTGTCTGAACCTCCAAAACACAATGCACGAGTAGTAGTACCTCTCAAATACCTGAGAATCCACTTTACTGCCTCCCAATTTTCTTTACCTGGATTGTTCATATACTTTCTCACAACTCCCACTGCATGTGCAATATCTGGTCTTGTGCAAACCATTTCATACACCAAGCTGCCAATTGCTGATGAATAAGGGACCCTGGACATGTATTATATCTCCTCCTGTGTCTTGGGACACATTTCCTTAGTTAATTTGAAATGGTTGGCTAAAGATGTACTAACTAGTTTTTCATTCAGCATTCTAAACCTCTCCAACACCTTCTCTATGTGCTCACCCTGAGACAATGTCAATTTGCGATTTTTCCTATCTCTTGTTATTCTCATACCAAGGCTTTTCTTTGCAACACCCAAATCCTTCATCGCAAATGAATTAGATACTTTCTTCTTGAGCAAATTTATATCCCGCATATTAGACCCTACAACAAGCATGCCATCTACATACAATAGCAAGATAATATAGCTTCCATTTTGTATCTTTTTGAAATAAACACAGTGATCAGAATGACATCTACTATAACCTCGTTTTGTCATAAACCTTTCAAACTTCAAATACCACTGCCTTGGAGCTTGCTTTATGCCATACAAGCTCTTCTTCAACCTACATACCAAATTATCCTTCCCTTTGACCTCATACCCTTGTGGCTACTGCATATAAATCTCTTCCTCCAAATCCCCATGGAGAAAAATTGTTTTAACATCTAATTGTTCAAGATGCAAATCTTCTACTACCACAAGACTTAAAACAGTCCTAATTGAATTCATTTTAACAACAAGATAAAATATTTCATCAAAATCTATACCTTTCTTTTGTGCAAACCCCTTTACAACAAGTCTAGCCTTGTACCTATTTATTCCTCCATCTTCTTCCTTCAACTTGTAAACCCATTTATTCTGCAATGCTCTTTTTCTTGCAGAAAACTGAACCAAGTCCCAAATATGGTTATTTAACAAGGAATCCATTTCCTCTTTCATGATTTTCTCCCACTTCTTTTTGTTGTCTACCTACATTGCCTCTTCATAACATATGGTTCACCAAAATCATTCAACAATAAATAATACAATGAATGAGAGTATCGTTCAGGGGGTATACTTAACCTGGTAGATTTTCTAACAACACTTGCAGGTGTTTGAGGTACCTGCTGCTCCCATTGTTGTACATTTTGATTTTCTGGTTCCTTTGGAATTTCTTTTTCAGTGATCTTATCAAGCACTGTGTATTCTTGTTTTTCTTTTTCCTATTTCTTTCCCTGCAACTGATCTTTGTACATGACCTTATCATTGAATATGACATCTCTACTCCTAATGATTTTGTTATTTTCATAATCCCATAAGCGATAACCTAAATCATTAACACCGTATCCAATAAAGGTACACTTCTTGGATTTTTCCTCAAGCTTTGTTCTATTTTCTTTATCAATATGGACAAATGCTTCACAACCGAAAGTTTTCAAAAAAGAATAGTTTACATTTTTTCCTGTACATTTCTCCTCTGGAATTATACCATCCAAAGAGCTTGAATGTCCTCTGTTTATTAAGTAAACAATAGTATCTACAACATATACCCATAACTGTAAGGGTAAACCATCATGCAATCTCATACTCCTTGCATGCTCCATTATTGTCCTGTTCATCCTTTCTGACACACCATTTTCTTGTGGTGTTCTTGGAACTTTCTTCTCTCTATGAATCCCATGGTATGAACAATAATCATCAAACTCCTTGCTGAAATATTCACCTCCATTATCTGATCTGAGATACTTCAAAAATTTTCTTGTCTTATTCTCAACCAAATCTTTCCATTTCTTAAAAGTATCAAAACATCAGATTTTTTGTCGAATGCAATAAACCCAAGTTTTTCTAGTTGCATCATCAATAAAAGTAACATAATAACGAGATACACCAAGATATGATACCTGAGCTGGTCCCCATACATTTTTATGCAACAACTCTAACCTTTCATTCTTCTTTTCTTTTCTGACTCTGAGAAATCTGACTCTCTTATTTTTTCCATAAACACAATGCTCACAGAAGTCCAAATCGATTTTCTTAAGATCTGGAAACAAATTTCTTTTGTGAACTATCTACATTCCCTTCTCACTCATGTGTCCCCTATGATGCCACAATGCTATATCCACTCCTGTAGAAGCTAAAGAGATAGAAGAGTCAGTATTACCATTACATAAATACAATGTACCTACCTTCTCTCCTTTTGCTATCACCAATGATCCTTTGATAACCTTCCACGTCTTATCTGTAAATATGGATATACAACCTTCACTTTCCAACTTCCCCATTGAAATTAGATTTTTCCTTAAATCTAGAACATATCTTACCTCTTTCAACAACCATTGGTTTCCATTGCGTTTCTTTATTTTTACCTTTCCCATTCCAACAATTTTGCATGGTGCATCATCACCCAAATAAACCTGTCCAAAATCGCCTTGAACATAATCTAGAAAATGTTTCCTATGGGGAGTGGCATGAAATGAAGCCCCTGAATATACTACCCAAGACTCAGAAATATTATCTATAGAAAGAATCAAAGCATCTTGTAACACATCACCTGTTACATTTGCTTCCTGATTTCTCTCTTGTTGTCCATCTCTTTGTTTCTTCGGAGCTCTGTAGTCTTTCTTCAGATGTCCTTTCTTCCCACAATTCCAGCACTCTATCTTTCCAAGTATGGATTTGGATTTGGTTCCCTGGGCCATTTCCTCTATCCTTTTGTCTTCCCCTGTTCTCCATGTTGAATGCATTAACTGATGTCTCACCTGTGATTTTCCGTTGCATTTCCTCACTAAGGATAACACCAACAACATCATCAAATTTTAAAGTATTTGAACCAGAGAAAGAGTTAATTACAGCCATGACCAAGCCATCCCATCTTTCTAGCAATAAGCACAATATTAGAAGAGCCCTGGCCTCATCATCAAAGTCCACTTTTACAGAACTTAGTTGATTAGTAACTGTATTAAAATAATTTAAATGATCTCCAACAGACCCACCTTCTGGCATCTTCATATTAAATAATCTCTTCATTATAAATACCTTATTGGTCACCGAGGGTTTTTCATACAATTTATCCAATGCGTTCATCAAATCCTTCGTTGTCTTTTCTTTCAAAATATTGAAATCCACCGACGCTGCCAGGCTTAGCTGTATCGTTCCTAGAGTCTTTTTGTCAAGAATATCCCATTCTTCATCCTTCATGGCCATCGGATTCTTTGCTACTCCGCCCAATGGCAGGAATAGATCCTTCTGATATAAATAATCTTCCATCTGCATCTTCCATAAATGGTAGTTTTGGCCGTTAAATTTCTCAACCCTAAAATTTCCATATTCCGCCATTGCTCCCACTCGAACCAGGAACCCTCATTTCCTACGAGTTACCTTTCCCTCTGATACCAGTTGTTAGAAAAACAGGATCATGGAGCAATAAAACAAAACAAATGCGGAAATAAAATATAGAAGATACATAATACAATAGAGACACAGATATACGTGGTTCACCCAGTGTGGGCTATGTCCACCAGAGAAATTGTCAGGTCCTTCCTTTATTATTATCCAACAAATGAAGGAATACAACCTACAAAAAACCTGTTGTAACTTCCTCTTCGTTCTCTCACAGTCTCATGTCTCATAATACAATATTTGCTATCATGCATAGCCACAATACATTTCCCTCATAAAATAGGGTTTCCTTCTAGGGAAAAAAACCCTAACATAATTTCTACTGTTAGATCTGCAATCTTATAATGAACGGTCCAGATTTACAATGAAATTACAATATACATTTACAAGGAAATTTTTCCTTCGGGGGCTTCTCTCCCGAACCCCCACCAGGGGCTCGCTTTCCCCCGGACTACGCAGAGGGGGTAAGCCCCCTCTGCACTCCCCCGTGTGGAAGATTGTACATACTTCTGCGGTGTAAATACTTCATGGGGTATAAACACGACTGAAAACAAAAGACCTCTAAATCAAGAAGATAATCAGGCTCCACAACCAACAACATATGGCTATATAATAAACCACCTCTTTCTTCATACCTGGCCAAAGATATTGACTCTTGACAACTGCAATGGTTTTCTGGTAACCTGGGTGCCTAGCATAAGTGATCCAGGGGATCAAATTTTGCTCAAAATTCAAAGTGATCAGAATCACTTCAAATTGAACGGGTGCATAGGCCTCGTCATCATGAACCCAACGCAACTTGAACGGGTTCAAACAGATGTCGGATGAGTGAGATATCACGTTCTGTTCAAATTGTCAAACAGGCAAAAAAAAATTGTTGACTGTACAGTCCGTACAGATGCTGAGTTGGCAAGGCCGTACGACACGTAGAAGATGCTGAGTTGGCAGGGCCATACGATACGTGGCAGGTGTTGAGTTGGCAGTCGTGTGGATGAATTAGCATCTGACACGTGGCATATTTGTGGCAAACGGATTGGTGACACGTGGCTCAAGCGAGGGCTGCCATGTGTCACCTGGGAAATGGTTAAAATTTTTGGAGTCTGCAAGACTCAACCCCGCGACCTCCAGGTAGGGGTAGAGCTTTGGGAAGGGCCACCCAACCAATGCGCCCACCATGTAGTTCTTACCACTATACTGTTTCAATTGTATTTAAATTTGAATTATAATATGGTTTGGGCGCGGACAAGGCTGGGGCTAAGCCCCGGCGCCCATTCACATGCGGACCACCATATGACCATATGTGTGCGCATTTAAACAGATTCAAAACCTCCGCGCACGTTTGAACACTTTTCTCTTGTTCTTTGGTTGAAACCTAGCCCTTTTATGCGCGGTCACATGGACCATACGCCCAACAACTTGGCGGTTAGGGGGCTAGGTTCCCTAACCATTCTACAGTTGCGCACAGGTTGTGGTTATGTGATGGTGCTAGGTTTAAACACGGAAAAATGTGCGGAGGCTAGGTTGGACACACAGAGGTGCATTTTGGCGATCCAAAGACAACAAGTTTGAAGGGGAACTTCCAGGAAGCCTATCTTCTTCAATTTTTGGCCAAATCAGGTGCCGAAAAATCCCAGCTAGGGGTTTTTGGACGTTCTGAAGCCATTGGATCCATCTATTTGGAATTTTGAGCATTGTAAATCACATATTTTAGTACTTTTATCAAATAATATAAAAGATCCATTGGAAGCTAGACCAGGAGATGTAGCCCAAGAGAGGGATGAAATCCTTTATCATTTGTTGTGTTATGTGTTTACTGTTCACTGTATTTTGCTGGTTATTATTGCATCTTGAATGTGTAATTTATATAAAATCTTGTGTTTTCAAATTGATCCTTTTGCATAAGAACACTTAAATAAAAATTGCAAATATTTTCAAGAATACAAGCCTTTATCATTTTCAGATCAAGTTGGTATCAGAGCATAGGTTTTTGAAGGCTTGATTATTTGCAATTGTTTGTTTTCTGATTCTCACAAGGTTGAAACTCACAAGAGGAGAAGGTCAAATTGTAGAGCCAAGTTCTCATCCTTCAAGAAGAAAGGTTTAATTAACACCTCAAGCTTCAAGGAGGCATTCACCAAGTATGGCTCATGAAGAGAGTCATGAAAATATTCCTACAGAAGATGAAGATCTCAAAAAGGCTTTCATGGATATGAGGGAAATGATGAAAGTCTTGATGGAAGAAAGGAATGCAAGGTTGCAAGGTGAAGGCTCCAACCCTTCAAAGAACAAGGGAGACAGTGGTGATAAAACTCCAAAAGGAAATGGAGGGAATGGTGCTACTCCACCTCCCTCACCTCCATCTTCCTCTTCTTCTACCAGTTCACAGCCTCTTCCAAATTCTCCAAAGGGACATGGTAAAATTCCTCCACAAATTCCTTTGTTAAAGCTTGATATTAAATTTGAATTGCCAATGTACAATGGAGAGGTAAATGCTGAGAAATTAGATAACTGGATTCGTCAGATTGAGGT
>ML822896.1:0-11597 GCA_009831015.1 Picea engelmannii
ACTAATCTAAATTACAACTAATGGCCTAAAGACGACATAAATAAAATAACATTACTAATCTAATATTTCCCAATTAAGGGGTAATGAGCCAATATTAGGGCTTAACAATATACCTCCCTTACCAAGCATATTCAACATATCTAAAAAATCATCTCTAACTCCTTTTAGCAAAATAGTTTTCAGAATGTTCTTACTCACATCCAGATGTCCAAACCTTTGTAGATTATACTGGAGTCGCTCCACAAAATCTTCAAGGGTCTCGTCCTCCTTCTGAGACATCTTGAATAATTCCTCTCTTCGTTCCCTCATTCGACAGTAGTCTTGGTACTTGTTCAGGAAAAGATGCATCATTTGTCCCCATGTTGAAATATTTTATCCTCCAAGGCTCATGAACCATCTTAACACATTACCCTTCAATGTAGATGGAAACAATTTAAGCTTCTGCATAGTGGTAGTGTAGTCATAGCTTCTACACCGAATATCAAATTCAAACATAAACTCATATGGATCCTCAGTAGATAATCCATGGAAATTTGGCAGGGATGAGAGAGGTATGTTCTTCATAGGAGCCATCCCCCGTGTGGGAATATTAGTAATAGAAAAACCAGGGTAGAGATAGTATTTTCATCATTTACCTGATCTTCATTATTCACTAGATCCTCATGGTGGAGCTCTTTTTCATTATCTCCTTGATTTTCCTTACATGATCTTTCTATCTAATCAATACAAAAAGTTTCTCACTCCTCTTTAGTGACTATCTGTCCGTTGATCTGATAAACAACTTCTTCTGGCTTTTCCCTATTTTGAGCTAAACTTGCTTGATCTTCAATATTCTCCATTGTTGCATGCTGAATTGTTGGTGAAAAATCTTCAGCTTCAGCTTCATCCCCTGATGAAAAAGATGTTTCAAAATGGGGTAGTTCTGATGACTGAGGAATATGTCTTCTTGGAGGATTTGAAGGGCGAAAGATAGTTCCTGAAGAAGAATCTTCTTTGGCTATAATCTTATCAACAAAGGTTGGCCTTCCCAGTGCAAGATTCCTTCCACCACGTCCTCTGGCACTTGTAGGGTTAGTATTTTTGGGGATACATCCTCTTGTTCCTCGATTCATGCAGACTACTCATTCCTAAGAAAATAAAACTAACGTTCTTACAAGGATCTATAATTATCTTCCCTGACAATGATGCCAAAATGTTGGGCACTTTAATTGTCTAAATAAATAGATAATTAAGGTGTTCAATATGAATTGTCAAACCCATGGAAGTTTTGTTATTGTAAGATAATTGTGCACATTCTATGCTAGATTATGAAAGCAAACACTAATCAAGTTGCAATAAGGTAAATTAACACTAAAAGAAACAGAGTTGAAAATATGAACACTAACATAAGTTGCTGACACAACTGTAGTTATAATCTATTGTTGTAGAATTGAAATCACACTTGCATAATTGAAATCTAATTTCCAGGAGTATAATTTGATGAGTGTATAAGAATCCTGGATTATCTAATCTATTCTAATTTTCTATATTACTCTTACAGAAGGAAGTTCTGTGCTAATTGCTGAAAGGAAGTCTACTTAATTGTAGAAAGGCAATTCACACTTCTATTTACTTTTTCTTGAAAACATAGATTTAATCTAATGCAGAAAAGGAATTAACTTTCAAAGCAATTCTCTAGTAGTATTCAACAATTGATTCTAACTCTCATGAGACACACTGATGAGCATTAATAGAAAGGGACTGAATTGTAACAACAAATGTATTATAGAAATTCATGAACATATAAATCACACAACTGTAATTAATCAAAGCAGTTAATCTAAAATTCACAGCAGAAGGGAGTCTGTGAGGAAGGTGGGCCCTTTCCTTCTTAATGAATCCACTTGAAAAGACTATAGTAGGTTGGAGAAACTCAAATCACTTCTTTATTAAATCGCCAAAAATGTTCAGATACAAAATTATTCACTTCAATCTCTATTCCACAGCTAATCCTCACTCCCCTAATGATTAAAAAAGCTTTGTTATTTAAATACATAGACATTAAGTTAAAACAGACTCAGAACAGCCTTGAGAATTGTATATTCTCAAGCTATTCGTATGATATAAAAGATCTGTCATCTTCACAAAATCTGGAAATGATCTTGATCACCAACGTGAGACAAAACATGTAAAAACTTTGAGGATCTGTCTTTAGGATACGTATTTGAATGATATACCAACTTCCAAGATCAGTGGGAATCTGTTGCAGCAGTTTTAGTAGCTTCCAAGAAAGGTGCGCAGTTGTTGTAGTCATGTAACATCATGCAGAACTGGTGCACAGTTGTAACAACTGGTGTAACAATGATCTTTCTTCAAGACTTGGTTTTTTTTCTTTAATCTACACATTTTGATCATTAGTTGAACATTCATGGGTAAAATATGAGAAACACTACCAATCAAACATGTTAAGTAAATAAGAATACAAAAGCAAGATCAATGATTCATACCTTGGGAAAAAGGTCTTAGCAAACATGATAGTAGGCATTTTAGCATAGAAATGATAAGGTTGAATGAGAAAAAGATATAGTGAAAAAGGGACATTTTTGTATCCTAACAGTGTGCTAGGTGATGTTACAATATGGTTGATTCAGAGTTACACAAGTTGAGATTTTGTGACGTGGCCCAACCTGGGAGGCTGGGGACATTACATTCTCTTATCAAAGCTATTGGTTCAACATTGCACTTTTATGGACCAGAGGTCAACAAGAAACATCAGATCTCCATTTTCAACACTGTGCCTACCGAAGCTGAGTTCTACATAAGGAAAAAATTTGGACGGGTAAGTGATCGAATTTAGAATTGCAGTGTGGACATGGTGCACATTAAATAAAAGTGTGCAGATGTGTGCATGAAATATATGATATTTTGGAGTGTGGCACTGGAAATTCACAATAAACAATGGTGCATGGGTGTGCGCACTAAAGGTTTGGGGCTACACATAACAAATTTGTGGTGCATGTGCATTATTGATACACGGTGTACAAGTTAAAAATTGACATCGTGTATTAGTATTTGTTGAATACCAGTGCGGGCATGGGATTCAGAAGAAAGTATTCTGACAAGATGGTGTAGAGTTTTCATGAAATTGTCTCATGAATTCATCTAACAAATATTTTATCTACACATTTTGCAGAATTATCAGCGTTTAGAGTAGGAAACAATCAGTGCAGAAGGTCAAAAGCATGGAAGATTCACGAAGGACTTACAATCCTAATTATGAATTTGAGGATTTTTATGTTGGTTTGAGTGCTGATGGTACATAATCCAAGGAGGAGAACATAAATTTGGTAGAAACCATTAAGGGAATGAAAAAATATGTCCAAAGTTATAAATATGATAATAATAAGCTTATGAAAGCCAAAGAGAAACAATATGACTTCAATGTCAAATTGATGCAGATCTTGGACAAAATAGAAAAGAAAATGGATAAGGAGACATAGTCGACTAGGTCAAGAAGTTGTAGGTCTCATGATGAGAAAATAAGAGAAGAAAGAAGTGATAATAGGCATAATCATCACTTGCCAAAGAATTCATTTAGGAAAGTGTGCAGTAGCTCAAGCCCATTTCTTATCAGAAAATATAACGGAAGGACTGGGGTGGATGAGTTACAAGGAGAAATTAATAATATAAAGCCTCCTACCTTTGATAGTGAGCACAAGAAGGATGAATATGCAGAGTCTTGGTTTTTGGGTATGGGGAACTACTACCAATTACATAATTATTCTTTGCACGAAGATGGGAGAGTCACCATTTAACAGCTCAAGGGGAAAGCATCAATGTGGTGGCATCAGCATGTGCAAGTGCAACACATTGATAAGAATAAGGTTACTTGGAGGGAGTTCAATAGTTATTTCTGAAAGAAATACTTAACCAAGAGATACTATGACAAGAAAATGAAGGATTTATTTGAGCTCGGGCTTGGAAGTATGATGCTAGATGAGTATGAAAGAAGATTCTTAGATCTGCTGAGTTATGTCACATTCATTGTAGATTCTTAGAGATGCTCCTTTTTGGACTTGTTGAAAACCAAAATGTCATCAAAATATACAATAACAAATTATCCAAGAATGGCCTAAATACCTTGGTCATTATCCTTATAAATGTGCTAGGATCCTTTGTCAATCCAAAGGGCATGACTAGCCATTCATATGATCTGATCTTGGACTTGAATGCAGTTTTTTGTTTATCACCTTCCCTAATTCTTAGTTGATGATAATTGCTACTTAGATCGATCTTTGAGAAGGAATCTGCTCCACTAAATCAGTCTATTATGTCATCCATTCTTGGAAATGGAAATGTTACTTTGTTGTTATCTTGTAGACAACTCGAAAATCAATGCACGTTCTCCATGTTCTATCTTTTCTGGAGTGATCATTGTAGGCATAGAACATGGACTCAAAATTTCCTGAATGAGATATTTCTCTAATAAATCAACCATATAGTTGTTTAAGTACTCATTTTATTTTGAGCTTAAATCATGAGCAATGGTGTTTGGTGAATTGGCTCCCGATACAAAATCTATTTGGTGGGTAGTAACTCCTAATGGTGGTAACCCATTTGGTTTATGTGCTAGAGTGATGTCCATATATTTTGTCAATAATTTCTCCAATTATCCGGGAATGCTTTTATTTGTGTGTTTCCTTTCCACTTCTCTTGGAGGATAACATGAAATTCTTTAGTTTATTTCATAGTAGTCATAAATTCTTTCACTAGCATAAACAACATATTATTTTTCTCTTCCTCTTTGAGTGGAAGCAAAAAAAATTTCTTTCCATCCTTAGAGGAGTAGGCATTTTTATTCTCATCATGCATGGCTACTCTATCATACTTCCATAGTGACCCAAGTAGCACATGCCATCCATCCATGGGAATGATGTTGCACTGTACCTCCTGATGATAGTTTCCAATATCAAAATAAGCTATAAACTAATTTTGGAACTAAGAAAACTTATAAATGTAGGGGTATTTTCCAGAAACTAAATGAATCTTTTGAACCATTTCTTTTATGTTCTCCATACTACCAGTGTCGATGATGATTATGATTTTTCATCACTTACCTTTAGAACTGCACATTTCCTTGAAGATGTTATTTTATAACTATGATCCTTCACTGATGTTGTTTTTGTCTTTATCTTAGTTAGTCTCAAACCTCCTTATAATCCAACAATCTCCTTATTCTACTACAACCACTTCTTCACTAAGTTGTTCTTCTTCTTGAACCTTCTTCCAATGTTAACAAAACATAACTGTAGTTAGAAAAATAACCCCCATGAATTTCTCGCGATCTAACTACCCATATTGTAGATTTGATCAACATAAATTCAAACAAATGTGGGAAAAGGGTTTTATCCATTTTGCAAAGTAGAAAAATAGTTCTTCCAAGTTCCAGTTGTTCTTTCACATATTGCAAAGTCAAACTTCACATTAAATATCGATCAAATCATATAATATCTTAACAGGGTTCCAATTTCTTTTCAAATATTCTTTGCAACTAGATGCAAATCGAACTCAATTGACAAAGAAGAGAATGATTATGGTCCTACAATTTGAACATTTGATGGATCATAGTGGATGTCCCAAACATGTTTTTTGTTGCTGCTACGAGTTTCATTTTACCAAGTCCCTTTCACAGTGATGTATAATTTTTACAACTATCTTATTTGAGCGGTTTATTCCTTGGAGGCTACAGATGGGAATAATGGTCGTCATTACATTGAAGGAATATACCTATTGACAACTTCCACATTAATCCCTAGGACATCAAAATTTTGGTTTCCCTAAATATATCAAATCCTAATTCCAGGATATCCATTGGCTACTGCTCACCACGATATTTCTAACGGTTGCCACCACACTAAAATTTGACCTCTGGTATACAAGTTATTGCCTCCCGAATTTACCCTGGCGTTATTAGTTGGGGTCTTTGGCGTTCAGTGATGAACACCCCTTTTCATTAATCCCCAAAGTCTTGAAATATCACCACGTGGACTTGGCCCTTCGACGACCGGTGTTCAACGTTTTGTGTTGAACGTCCGTTTTTCGGCGTTCAATGTTTGAAAATTGGTAGCCAACGTCCTACGTCTTCGACGTTTCAGAAATCGACGATCATCATTGAACGTTCAATGTTCGACGATCGACGATCGACATTGAACATCCCTTTATTATACTATGCCTAAATATTATGAACTCTCGAAGTTATCCAGACTCCTGGAGTCCCGGACACATCACCAACCATGTTGGATAGGTGGGCACGAACCATAAGTTGACACGCGACGAGGGCCAAGGGTGACACATGTCCTCATTAGGGGGTGACATGTGTCATTCTCTAATAGTAATAAGGGGTCTATGAATCAACTATATCTGGGTGACATGTGGCACCTTAGTTGCAGGTCCACGTCATCCCATGACATATATTATTCTCACTTCTTTCAAATCTCACGGTCGATATTTGTCCACATAGATTGATAGATCTATGGCTCCCATTACTTTGCAGCTCTGGGATTTGGAGCTTACGAGCTCCTCACATCGCAAATCCCCCAAAAATCCAAGTCTCTGAAATCTCGGATCTAGCACTGCATGTCCTCTAGTTATCAACGATTGATATTCACTTCGTCGTTCGCGACTTCAGGAGTTTTCACACCTTGAAAACTCTTGGCAAAGTTCCTCTAGAGTACTAAGTCTTCGGACTATAGGATCTCTTTCCACGTAGCCTCTCATCCAACGAATCTAATTTAATGAACAACATTCGACATGGGACAAGAGGGGGCCACATGTCGCTCCAAGAAGTGTTCCCGGTTGGTTGGGAAATTAGGAGGGTTTCTCAATGGAGTTATTAGATCGACGTTCAACGTTACTTTAGAAGTTCAATATTTGAGAGTTCGGCCTGCAACTTCCAGCTTCCTCTTCGAACCACACCTGATCTATCACCATGTGTACCTAACATTCATGGTCAGGATTTACTCTGGCTTGCAGAGCTTTGAGAAAACTTGCATGTCCCTATACCTCCGAATACTTGAAATTCTGAATAACCATTGATATGTGGACATGCATCCCTCTATTATCAACGATCCAGATTACTTCGCGACTACGACATTCAGGAGTTGACGCTAGACCACTCCTATTCTCCCGAACTGGAAGTTCATAGAAGCACTAAGTCCGATCTAATGACTGAGAGAGATATCCACTGGATCCCTAGATCAATGGCCCTCATCAATTCGTGACTCCGGCCTTTGACTAGTTTTGAGTATTGTGGTGTCCTAAGTTCTAAAGTCCCGAAGCCAAAAGGGCTAGCTCCTTTTGGACTAGCGTAGGGTTCCCATACCCTAGTCATATGGATCCCCCAATGAACCTTGGGCTCTAAGATCTACTCTTAGCCGAGATTTGGTTAAGTTCACAACACCCCTAGAATTCCGAACTCCCATAATTCCGAAGAAAGGTAGACTTAGATCCTTTCGGCTAATGTAGGGTTCCGAGACCTTGGTCATATGGGTCCTTTATAAATTATTGTGGGCTAAGCACTAATTTTTTTAGCAACAAATGGGTTAAGGACATGGGAATGAACCCTTGGTCAAATGGGTGGATAGTCTGAAGGAAACGCCCTTTTTCCATAGAGTTGAAATTAACATTTCCGCTAAGGTAAACTCAAAAGACCAATAAGACTTAGATGTTTTAGTTAATCCTACCCCGAATATCCTGGGGCTTCACATCCCATATCTCTCTACTATATGAACTGAGGTAAATCAAAGACCAAGTAAATACGACAGTTTACATAAGAAAATGAGCATTTCTAATAATTGTTCAAACACTACAAGACTTAACCATAAATACAAAAATTCAATCACTGCATACAATGTATTACACAGACTATGGAAATACTTATCAGAACTAGAAAATGTGAAGCGACTGATGAAAGGGGTGCATGTTTTCTCCCAACCATAGGCACAACCACTCCCGATAGATTTACCACTAGCCACCCCTGAGCTAGACCATGATGCTCTGAGAGAGATTCTTTCTCCTTGCTCCACAACATTCAGGGACAAAGGTTACTCTCCTACTCCCACAAGATCTTGGAAATTGGATTCCTCTACGCCAAGCAAGGAGGTCTACACGATAACTTTCTCAATCATTCGTTAGCCTCGTTTATTAGCTTGTAGCGAGACCCTTCCCAAGGCTTCTTACAACCAAAACAATATTTCTTCTAATCTTTTCTCTCAACTCCAGAGTCGAAGCATGCTCACTTCTCTTCTCTGGATATTGTTTTCTCTACTTTGCTTCCTTTCATATCTGTCTATGTCCCTCGAATTACCTCCTTTCTTTCCTTCCTCAACAAGATTGCATGGGTCCGAATACCAATTCGTGGTCAGGCATGGAAGCATTACATATGGGTGCCCTACCCCATATTCTTATTAACTCTTGAGGATGGCCTTCCAACTACCAACTTGACTGGTAATTCATTTTTGGATCAGAGGATTGTTGAGAAATTACACCCAGTAGGTACTGGTCTGGTGAGGGTTATCTCAACCATTCTTGGTTTCCCCTCACCATCTCTCTCATAGAATCCATGGTATATCTTGGAAAAATCCCCCCTTTCAGCAGTTGTGCAACACATATCCAATTTCTATTAGTAACAAAAAATTCATACATTGAGCCTTTTATACAAAGGTTCATCAAATCAAACATTCACACATATTTAGTCTTCCATAGTCTCTTGGATAGATATAGATAGATTTACAAACTGGGGGAAACAAGGGTATTGCAATCCCCTCCCCCTTAGAGGAACATCGTCCTCGATGTTCTATCAGCCGATGTGCTCTGTATGTACATAAGTAAACAAAAATGGATATGCCTATTTCATGGCATCCTCCATTTCCCATGTATCCTCATCTGGGCCAAAGTGTTCCCACTGCACTTTGACCTGTGCAATGGTTTTGTTTCTGAGTGAGGTTTCCTTCCTGTCTATTATGAATTGAGGTTTTGGAAGGAATTATCCCTTGGGTTCCACCTGATTCACAAACCAATCAATAATATGATTATAATCATGTACATACCTCTTTAGTAAAGAAACATGGAAAACATTATGTGCCTTCACTGTGGGAGGAAGTGCTAGCCTATAGGCTATTGGTCCCACTCTATCCAAAACTTCAAAGGGTCCACAATACTGGGGTTCCATATTGGCACAAGCTCCCATCCTCAAAGAGATTTTCCTGAGTCTAACTCAAAGATATACATGATCCCCTTCTTTGAACTCTTTAGGAGTCCTTTTCATGTTTGCATAGCTCTTTTGTCTATCCTGGGCTATCTTTAGATTTTGTCTGATTTGAATTACTTGTTGTTCCATTTCCTTTAGCATATCTGGCCCGATTGTAACTATGACTACTGGGTTGTTCCAACTGATTGGAATGTTGCATTGTCTTCCATAGAGGGCTCCAAAAGGGCTCATTTTTAATGACTCTTGATATCCATTGTTTTAGGAAAATTCTACCAGTGGTAGGTAGTCGTACCACTTCTTAGGTTGATGCATTATATGCATCCTCAAAATGTATTCTAACACTTGTTTTACCCTACCTATATTCCCATAAGTTTGAGGGTGATAGGTTGTACTAAAGAGCAATTTTGTTTCAAAACCAACAAACAAATATTTCCAAAAGTTTGAAGTAAATTTTGTATCTCTGTCAGATATAATTTCCTTAGGCATGCCATGCAGTCTAAATATTTCTTTCATGAAAATGATGGCAATATATGTTTCCTTGCAAGTTGACTTGATGGGTATGAAGTGATAAACCTTGCTTAGTTTGTCCACAACTACCATGATGGCATCATTCAGTTTGGTTGATCTTGGTAATTCTATGATGAAATCCATGGTTATCGTTTCCCATTTCCATTTGGGAATTGGTAGGGTCTGCAACTACCTTGTTGGGTGCTGGTGCTCTTCCTTGACTTGCTGACATTCTAGACACTTATCTAAGTAATCAACTATGTCCTTTTTCATTACGGGCCAATAAAATAGTTTCCTAGTGGCCGTGATCATTTTATGATGATCAAGATGACTAGTATATGGTCTTTTGTGTAGTTAATCCATTATAAACCTCTTTAAGTCATCACAATTTGGAATATACAATATTCCCTTTTAAGTCAAAAGGCCATCATTAAGCATCTGATAGCCTTCATACTTCAGCCCTGTGAGATCTTTCTTTTGGTATGATGTCATGGTCTTGAAAAATGCATCTGTTTCTTTTGTAATTTTGACCCTCTCTTTGATATCTGATTCACTGGTGCTTACAATTTCCTAGTGAACTAATTTCACACTTCTACTAAGGGCATCAACCACCCTATTCTCCTTTCCTTTGATATGTTTTCTTTCAAAATCAAACTCACTAAGGAGATCCATCCACCTAGCTTGTATCACATTGAGTTTTTCTTGGTCAAACAAATACCTCAACCCACTATGGTTTGTCATAAGTACAAATCTTCTACCTAAGAGGTAATTCCTCCACATTTTTAAAGCATGAACTATGGAAACCAATTTCATATCATGGGTCACATAATTTACTTCATGCTCATTCAATTTTATGGATTCATAGCAAATCACATGTCCTTGCATAAGGAATCCTTTGAGCCCTTCCTTGTAGGCATCTATACAGACAAGGAATTACTTGTTTGGGTCTACAATATTCAATACAGGTTCATTGGTTAGAAGGTATTTCAGCTCTTGAAATATTTCTTCACATTCTGATGTCCAAATGAATTTAACCCCCTTTTTTTTAAGGGAGATGATTGGGCAACCAATCTTGGAGAATCCCCTTATGAATCTCCTATAGTATCCTGCTAGGCCCATAAATGATCTAATATCAAATACATCCTTTGGGGTAGGCCAATCCATGATGGATTTAATATTGTCAGGATCAACTTCCTCTCCTTCTTCAGAAATAACATAGCCTAAGTAATGGACTTGTTTATGGAAAAATTCACACTTACTAAGCTTAGCATAGAGCTGATGTTCTCTTAGTACTTGGAGACTAGATTGATATGTTCTTAATGTTCTTCCCTATTCTTTGAAGAGATTAGGATGTCATCAATGAAAACCAACACAAACCTATCCAAGAAATTTATGAATACGTTATTCATTAAGAACATAAAAGTGGTTGGTTCTGTTGATTAAGGTTGGTTGTCATTGATGTAAACCCTTGAAGAAATCCCTGCGACACAAAGTTTTGGGTAATGGACCCAATATTGTTTGATGTAAAGATGACTCATTATTGACTTTTCATGGTTGATAAGAAGTAAAGATGGATGAACTCCAAAGTGGCCCCCTTATGGTGAAAGCCCTCATGAGAAGACACTTTGCAGAGTAAGAGAACCCATGCTTAATTGTGGAATAATGAGATCCTAGATGGATAGTTCTTGTCATTCCATTTTTGGTGGTATGTGGAACATCACATAATTCCTCACGGTTAGAGAGTTATGGCCATGAGAAGTTGGAGACCCCAGGTTTGGGTAATGGACCCAAGTTTGTTTGATGGATAATGGTATGAGTTATGATATATTTTCAGATAATACTA
>ML822896.1:22540-82590 GCA_009831015.1 Picea engelmannii
AGAGGTTCAGAATGGAAGATTGCAAACCAGTTATCACTCCCATGCAAACCAGTTGTAAGTTGAGCAAAGATGATGATTCAAAGTCTATTGATCAGAGGCAATACAGGTCAATGATTGGCAACCTACTATATCTGACAACATCTAGACCAAATGTAATGCAAGAAGTTGGAAAGGTGGCATGATTTCAAGTAGCACCAAAGGAATCACATGTATTAGCAGTAAAGAGGATTTTCAGATATCTCAAAGGAACATAAGAGTTTGGATTATGGTATCCAAAAGGAAAATATCTATCACTTATTGCCTACACAGATGCAGATTGGGCAAGTTGTATTGATGACCGATGAAGCACCAGTGGAGAAACATTCTACTTAGGTGAGTGTTTGGTATCATGGCTAAGCAAGAAACAATCATCCGTATCTCTATCTACAACCGAGGCAGAGTATATTGCAGCAACAACATGTTGTACACAAGTTCTTTGGATAAAACGAACTTTGACAGATATACAGGTTGAGTATGATGAGCCCATTCCAATATATTGTGATAATATAAGTGCCATCAGTATCTCAAAAAACCCGGTGATGCACTCCAAGACGAAGCACATTCCAATCAAGTATCACTTTCTATGGGAACAGGTTGCAGAAAAGAACATCAGAGTTGAGTATGTGGGCACAAAAGAATAAGTGGAAAACATCTTTACAAAACCACATCCACGAGAAGCCTTTGAATATCTTCACCAAATACTTGGAGTTATTTCTACTAAAAAATGATTTTTTTTTTGAATTCTTATCTTATATGTCTTATATGTACACGAGGAATCAACATAAGAGGACAGTTCAGTCAGGGGGAGAAGCCCCGAATGGAAATATACCTTTGCCATTGATGACAAAGGGGGAGATATTTATCATATGCAGAGGACAGAGGCATGGTTCTAGGGGGAGAAGATTTATCAGATGCAGAGGATAGAGAAAAAATTATCAGATAAAGAGGACAGAGGCATGGTTCTAGGGGGATCATGATGTTGGCATGTTCACAGGAACAATGCACTTTTCATTGATGGCAAGAACACATAGGAAGGAGAAGCTCGGGAGGAGAAGCAATAGTGATCGTTGGATCCCATTCAGAATTCCTGATGACCATCAGATCTTAATTAAGATAGAAGGAGCGCACAAATGGAGGACAGATCTCAGGCATTAGATATGAGCGTGGGGTTCGACCATCGTTGGATCTAGGAGAACCTGGATGTTCTTTAAAGTGCAAGGAGAAGCGGGCTTACAAAATCCCGAAAGCAGGAGGATATTCCATCTTCGGGTAGGACACGTGGTCACAGATCAACATTTCACTGACTGGAAAGTCAAAGGAAGGAAGTGCTCTAACCTTCCAACTTGCTATATGCGAAGTTGCGAAAAGATGTGAGCCATTGGATCGAGGAGAAATATGGACTGTCGATCCAAGAAGTACATGTGGCTAAAGTTTAGCATTTTGTTAACTGAAAGGTCAAAGGAAGGAGAGGCCTAACCTTCCAACTCACGATATGTGAAATTGCGAAAATATATGAACCATTGGATCGAGGAGAAATCTGGATCGTCGATCCAAGGACACGTGGTGAAAGATCATCATTTCGATGACTGGAAAGTCAAAGGGAGGAGGTTCCCTCACCTCTCGAACTCGCGATATGCGAAATCGTGAAATAATCTCAGCCGTTGGATCAAGGACTAATCTAGGCCGTCATATCTAGGAGGTAGTTCATGATAGATCACGTCAGAAAGGACAGGTGGCAGCCTATGTTAGCAAGGACACGTGGCACAATCATACAAGGAAAAGTGTCAAGTTGATTTGATGTTTCAAGTATGTGAATATTTCAAATCTGAGTGACAAGTGGCAGTCGCTCTGGTCACGACACGTCATCGAGTGACATCATTCCAGGAGTTCAGTTTCAAGATTTTTAGTATCAATGCTCCCCCTAAGTCCTGAAAGATGAAGTTGTGGGGCAGTGGATAGTCGTCCGATCACCAAAGAATGTGGACCATTGATCTGAAGAGAGAAGCACTCAAATGATTAGCGAGTGGTCATAGGTAGTGGTCAGATCGTCGAGAGTTGGAGGAAGGCACTAACAACTAAGCTCCATTTCAGAAATCGCGATATGGAGAGTCGTGAAGTCTCACCACAATATTGTTGAAATCATGAAACATGAAACAATGATTCAATCTGAGTCGTTGATCAAGAGAAAGCGTGAACTGTTAATCTGGCTCCATTTTGGAGTTTTGGTGATCGCAACTTGGAGTGTCAAGACCTTTCATCACAAGAATGTTGAAATGTGAAACGCCTTTTTGGCATAGGCCATGGTCATCGCTGGTGGTTATGTGAGAGGAAGGAGCTAGCGTAGCTAGGCTCCATTTCGGGTACCAAAAGTGGAGGAGTCAAGGTGACTCACTGCAAAATTCCTGAATTACGAATTGCAAAAGCCCTTTATGGATAAGCGCTTGGTCATCGTCATGGGCATGTGAAGGAAGGAGCTAGCATAACTAGTCTCCATTTTGAGGTTTGCAATATGAGGAGTCAAGGAGACTCATGAGAGAAAATCCGAAATACGAAATCGCGAAATGCCTTTTTGAATAGGGCTATGGTCACAACCATTGGTCACATCATCGAAGGTTTAAGGGAGGAGCTAGCATGCAACTAAGCTCCATTTTGGAAATCGTGACTTGGAGAGTCGAGATGACTCATCCCCAGATCCCTAAAACATGATTTGCGAAAGTGCCTTATGAATAGAAGTTTGGTCACCGCCATAGGTCACCTGAAAGGAATGGGCTTAGCTAGAAGAGCTAGCGCCCATTGTGAAGTTTTCTTCAGGAAGAGATAAGGTGCCAAAACTCATGAATGCGCAAAGTTTCTCTCAGTAACTGCCAAAACGAAGTGATTGCATCTTCCAGAGAATTTGAGGAGCTGTAGGGTGGCTGCCAGAGGGGTCGAAGAGCCTCGGTGTAACTGTTAGATACCACAGATGGTTTCTTCCAGAGAATTCAAAGAGTCTTCAGGGTAATCGATAGAGACGATGAAGAGTCTCGAGGCAACTTCTAGTGGAGTGTAAATTCATCATAGAGTTGACTGACAGATGGAAAAGAGTCGAAGACTATTACAGTCAGTAAATCCAAAAGATCTCAGGAGAAGGGCCAGTGATGATGAACGCAGTGAAGTGTATGTAGGGGGATAGCGCATGCAACATGCATAAGGTGCAAAGAGACTTAAAAATGCAGAACAAAGAAGAGATTGGTGCTGCGATTTTGGAGAGTGTCTTATGTAGGTAGAAACATTGAGCCTAAAGGAAAAATAGATCAGTAGAAGCAAAGAAGAGAGATGCATAACTAAGACTGTAAAAGAAGGCTGAAGTGCACATTTAGAGAGAAAGTAGAAGATCAGAAAGTGCAAGAAGATGCAAGCAGTGAGACGCTGATATAGGAGAGCAGAGCAACATAGTAGAACAATGATAAGCCTGGTAAGCCGATGAAAACTATTGAATCACTGTAATAAATTCATAGAAAACAAAGTTTTATATTTCAGGGTGGAAGGGAGGTGCTAGGGAGTAGGGATGACTGTTTTCTTCAAAGTTTCAAGTAGGTGCTTGAACACAGGGAGTTGTAGCTTCCATCTAGTTGCATCCAGAGAAACCAGGGTGGTAGGGTGGTGCAAGGGAGAACATTGGTTCTCTGATATATAGGTCGGTGCCTATATGACTGGAAGTTGGTGTTGGAAGACTCAGGGACTTGGTTCTTCCTTCTAGTGGGTGCTAGAGAAACCAAAGAGTTGGTTCTCTCAGCAAGTAGCATCTTGCAATACATAGGTGGTAGCCTCATTATGAGTCAGTGCGCATAATAATGATAATGTACAGAAAATAATTATCATATAAAGAAGAAGAGGTTTTCACCCTTTATGGGTTTCCTCAATAATATTTGTCTCTGCATTATACATGTGTGTGATTTATGTTGAATACTCCATTTCTTATTTATTGTGATCATCATTGAGTGTTCTGTAATGAGTTTAAAAATGGATATAATTGTTTAAGCACAGTAACAATTGATTCAACCCCCCCACCCTCTCAGTTGTCCAACAATTGGTATCAGAGACAACCCCTTTTATCTAAGGGTAGATCCTATAGCTTAAACATGTCAAGCCATGAAGGAACTTCAACCAATAAGGCCCCTCTGTTCAATGGAACAAACTTTGCCTTTTGGAAAGTTAGAATGAGAACCTACATAATGGATTTAGGTGCAGATGTTTGGGATGTGGTAGATATTGGTTATGTAAAGCCAATTGTACTAGATAATAAGGATGACAAGCTAGAATTTAGCTTCAATGCTAAGGCTATGAATGCTATCTTGAGCGGGCTTGCAGAAGAATAATTTGTAAAAGTTATGCACTTAGAAACTACCAAAGAAATGCGGGACAAACTCATTAGTAGTTATGAAGATAATGAGAAGGTAAAGGACACCAAGATTCAAACCTACAGAGTACAGTTTGAACATCGGAAGATGAAAGAGGATGAAACTGTTGTAAAGTACTTTCTAAGAGTTGAAGAACTGGTAAATGAAATGAAAGCACTTGGTGAAAAAATTGAGGAACCCTCCTTAGTTCAGAAAATTTTGAGATCTCTACCAGATAGGTTCACCCTGAAGGTCTCTGCTATAGAAGAACTTAATGACCTAAAATCCTTGGTGTTTGATCAAGTTCTAGGAATGTTGACTGCATATGAAATGATAATAGTTAAAGATAAACCCACCTCCAAAGAAGCATCATTTAAAGAAGACAAGAATGAGGATTCTGAGCCTGATGAAATTGAATCAAAATTTGTGAGAAGACTGAAGAAGGGATCAGGAAAATACAAAGGTAAACTTCCTTTCAAATGTTTCAATTGTGGTAAGATAGTTCATTTTGCAAATAAATTTCCTCACAAAATAAAGGATCAGACATATGATGATGAGGAGAATCACAAACACAAAAATTTCTTTAAAGAGAATAATTTTAAGAAGAAAAGTCTTTTTGTAAACAATGATAATGATCCTTCAACTAATGAAGACAATGACTCTTCTATTGAAGATAAACTAAATGACTTCATGCTTATGGCCAAAGAGGATTATGATAATAAAAGAACAGGAAGTGATGATAATGAAGAAGAAGTTGTGGTTGACCTGGAAGGAGAACTGATCAGTGCACTAGAATATCTTGACAGACTCAGAATTAAGATGAGAAAGAAAAAACAATTGCTGATACAGTTCAAGAAAGGTAGTAAAGAACCTGATGAATAGTTTTCCATGTTAAAAGTGGAATTAGAAGAGGCAAATAAAATTGAAGACATTCTAAAACAACAATTATCAGAAAATAAGGCAAGATGTGAATCCCTGGAGGAAGAAGTAGTGAAAACTAGGAAAGAGTTGGAGAAGTTTCAAGCCTTGTATCATCATAATCTGTCAAGCATCAAATCCTTAGAAGGATTGGCCACCATTCTGAATCAGCAAAGGAACCCAAATATGAAAACATGTCTGGCTTATGAAGAGGTATCAAGAAGTGGTCAACCAATTAACAATGAACCCATCAAGTTTGTCACATCTACAACATATGACAACAACAAACCTGCAAAAACAAAAGAAGATAATTGACTGCCCAGGAGGAGTAAAGAAAAAGGTACCGAAATTGAAATTGTAGATCAGAGAAATAATACACTTTTTTCTCAAAGAAATCATCAGCATGAAAGAAATCAACCTTCTCAAAGAAGACAACCATTTTCCAGGTACCAAATTTTTTTCTATGGATATTGTTTTTTCTGTTCTAATTTTGGTCACAAAGTTGTAAACTGTTCTTTAAAATTTAGGTATGAGCAATCAAAGCATTCAAGGTATAGGTATCTGCCACAAAAAATAATGAGACAACCAAGTAACAAACTATCACAGACTGCAAATCACTTGATGGTTGGGAAAAGGACACATGTTAAGCATAAGAATTGTTATGATCCCTTATTCAATGAATCAAAATGTCACATCTGTCATAATTTTGGACATAAATCTACTGACTGTCGCTTAAAGAACTATGAACTAGATTTGAATTCCTCTGCTAAAAATGTCAAGGTTTGGAGGAAGAGAGAAAGTGAAAAGTGTGGATTAGTGTTGTCAGCTCAAAGACAAAAGAACCCTTGGTATATAGACATTGGATGCTCCAAACATATGACATGAGACAAAGGTAAGTCTATGTCTAAGTGAAAGCAAATCAAGAAACGTAACCTTTGGAAATGATGCTCCAGGTAAAATCAAGGGTAAAGGGATGGTGAGTTTAAGTAATGGAAAAGGAAAAGCCCAAGATGTTCTACTTGTAGATGGGCTGAAACATAATCTGCTCAGTGTAAGTCAAATGTGTGACAGAGGATGTGAAGTGGTGTTCACTTCCAAGGACTGCAAGATAAAGTCTGTAAACTCAGGACAAGTGGTGGCTAAAGGCATAAGGACAAAAAATAATGCATATGTGATGAAAGAAGATAGCAAAGAATGTCATCTAAGAAAACATGATGAGAGCTGGTTATGGCATAGGAGACTTGGACATCTAAACTTTGATCACTTAATCAAGCTCAAAAATCTTGAGGTAGTAAAAGATCTTCCAAGAATATCAAAGCCACAAGATTCTGTATGTAAACACTACCAAGTAGGAAAGCTTACCAGGGCACAGTTTAAATCCAAGAGCTCTACTTCAACAGATAAACCGCTCCAACTAGTTCATATGGATTTATGTGGACCATCAAGACATGAAGGCACATGGAAAGAAAACTACTTCATGTTGATCATTGATGATTACTCCAAACTTACTTGGGTTTCCTTTCTCAAGGAAAATGTTGAAGCATTTGAGAAATTTAAAATATTTAAGGCTTTAACTAAGAATCAAATGGGCAAGAGGTTAAAGGCAGTAAGATCAGACAGAGGAGGCAAATTTATGTCAAGTGATTTCAAGTAATTCTGTGATGAACATGGGATCAAGAGAGAATACACAATCCCAAGAACTCCACAACAAAATGGAGTAGTTGAGAGGCAAAACAGAACAATGTAGCAAATGGCTAGGTCAATGATGAATGAGAAGAACATTGGTCAAACCTACTGGGTGGAAGAAATACACACAACAGTCCATGTTCTTAACAAATCCCACCTCAGACCACACACTGACATGACACCTTATGAACTGTGGTATGGGAGACCTGCTTCAATCAAACACTTCAAAGTCTTTGGGAGTAAGTGTTACATAAAGAATAATGATGAGAACCTTCGCAAGTATGATGACATGGATGATGAAGGCATCTTCTTAGGGTATGCTACAAAAAGTAAAGGATACAGATGCTATAATAAGAGGCTGCATAGATTGGTTGACTGTATTGACATAAAAGTTGATGAAGGAATCCCATAAAGAGAGGCGAACAATATTGAATCAACAACAAACGACATAGATGAAGTTGAAGCTGAACAGTTCCAAGAATCAGAACAAGAAGATTCTGAGCTAGATGAAGATGCAAATATTCAGACATACTCAAATCAACAGACAACTTCAAATTCCTCCTCCAGAATCACTCAAAAGAATCATCCTGCAATTCAGATAATTGGTGAAAAAGACAAAGGTGCACAAACCAAGAGAAAGATAATAAAAAACACCGAATAATCACACATAGCCTTCATATCCATGGTGGAACCCAAGAACTTTAATGAAGCCAGTGAAGACGTAAATTGGTTAAAATCAATGAATGAGGAACTGTACCAGATTGAAAAGAATGACACTTGGGAACTCGTTCCTAGACCAACAGATAAAAATGTCATAGGCTCCAAATGGATCTTTAAGAATAAGTTGAATGAGCAGGGGTTGTTAGGAACAAAGCAAGATTAGTCTGTAAAGACTATGCTCAAATAGAAGGACTGTATTTTGATGAAACATTTGCACCCGTAGCAAGATTAGAAGTTATCATAATATTTCTTTCCTATGCTTGTCATAAAAGGTTTAAATTCTATCAAATGGATGTCAAGTCATCTTTTCTAAATGGATATTTAAACGAAGAAGTATATATGGAACAACTAGAGGGTTTTGAACTGTCTGATAACCCTGACTTTGTATGCAAGCCGAAGAAATCTTTATCATGGATGATTTTAGGGGCTAAATTTTTCTCATGGGCTAATTTTCCATGGTTTTTCCAAAAACGAGATTCGCTATTTTAAAAATGATTCGCCCAAATTCTATAGGATAAAATTATTTTACCTTAAAAATAGCCAAAATTTTATAAATACTATATAAAATCCTTAGAAATTTGAATATTTTTACAAAAATATTGCCAAACATTTATAGTTGTCATATGAAGGATTAGTAAGATTCGCCAAGGTTTCTACATTTTAAAATAAATTTCCATCCTTAAAATCATCCTTGAGCTTTATATGGGTTAAAACAAGCCCCTCATGCCTGGTATCATAGACTGGATACATATCTCCAAGAAAAAGGGTTCAAGAGAGGAACAATTGACAAAAATATATATATCAAAATAGAGGGTAATGATTTGCTCATCGTGTTGGTCTATGTAGATGACATCATCTTCGGATGTAATAAGGATTCATTGGTACAATGGTTTGCTTCTTCCATGGAGTTTGAGTTTGAAATGTCTATGATAGGTGAACTGCCATTTTTTCTTGGTCTACAAATTACTCAGAGGTCTGAAGGAATGTTCATTTCTCAAGAAACATATCTAAGATAAATGTTGAAAAGGTTTCAAATGGAAGATTCTAAACCCGTGGGCACACCTATGGTTACTGGATGCAAATTAAGCAAGGATGATGACTCACCTAATGTTGATCAAAGTTCATATAGGTCAATGATAGGTAGCTTGTTGTACATAAAAGCATCTCTTCTAGACATAATGCATACTATTTGAATGGTGGGAAGATATTAGTCTACACCTAAATACAGTCATTTGCTAGTTGTCAAAAGGATATTTAGATATTTGAAAGAAACAATGAACTATGGCCTATGGTATCCTAAGAATCAAAATTTTCAATTATCAATCTACTCAGATGTTGATTGGGCTAACTACATGGATGAAAGGAAAAGCACGAGGGGAGGTGTGTTCTTCTTAGGATATTCTTTAGTAGCATGGTTGAGTAAAAAGCAAGGTTCCATTTCTTTATCAACTACAAAGGCATAATACATTGCTGCTGCTACTTGTTGCAGTCATGTATTATGGATGATACAGACACTTGCAGACTTGGAGGTAAAATATAGTACAACGATTCCAATTCATTGTGATAACACAAGTGCCATAAGTGTGTCCAAGAATCTTGTATTCCACTCCAAGACCAAGCATATTCCAATAAAATACCATTTTCTGAGAGAGCAGGTCACCAATCAGATTGTTCAAGTTCAATACATTCCAACCACAAAACAAATTGTGGACATATTTACTAAACCCCTAGCCAAGACACCATTTGAATATCTCCGTCAGAAGCTGGGTGTCATCCCGTCTCACATATAAGAGAATCCATCCTGTTAGGGGGAGTTTGTGTTGGTTGAATATCTAATACCTCCGAAAAATTACTACAACAGCTCAGGGGGAGCGTGTTTTTTCTTTGACATTGATGTCAAAGGGGGAGAAGAACAACATGACTGGATGCTATGGTTGGAGATCAAGGTCTAAGAAGAATAGTGCATCATTTCAGGTTTTCCATCAATGCCAAAGGGGGAGATTGTTGGCATGTTCATAGGAACAATGCACTTGTCATTGATGGCAATAACACACAAGAAGGAGAAGCTCGGGAGGAGAAGCGTCAATGATCATTGGATCCCATTCATAATTCCCAATGGCTGTCATATCTAAATTAAGACAGGAGGAGCCCACAAATGATTGACATATCTTGGGTGTTATATCTAAGTGCAGGGTCTGACCATTGTTGGATACAGGAGAACCTGCACGTTCTTTAAAGTGCAAGGAGAATCGAGCTTACAAAATCTCGAAAGCAGGAGGACCGTCCATCTTCGCGCAGGACACGTGGTCACAGATCAACATTTCACTGACTAGAAAATCAAAGGAAGGAAGTGCTCTAACCTTCCAACTCATGATATGCGAAGTTGCGAAAATATCTGAGCCATCAGATCGAGGAGAAATATAGACGTTGATCCAAGAAATGGGGCCAAGTGACCTAGAAGATGTTTTTAAGGAAGCGACTTGGAGAGTATAAATAAGAGGCAAGGCTATCTCATTTTAATCCCACTTGAGCATATTGAATATCTATAGGTGTCTGAGGTAACCAAGGATATCTAAGCCAAAATTCTTAGAGAAGGTGAAGAAAATAAGGAAGGATAAATTCTTTTGATGGTGCTTTCTAAGGTATGTTATTTACAGGTCATCTCACCATTTTCACTATAAATTTTTTTCTATAATGTTTTAGACTATGAAATTTCTATTCCATTGAGAAAACATATCCAAGTATCTGTGGTAAAAAAATCATCTTGTGGTTCATTTTATTTCTGTAGTTACACTCTGTGGAAAATAGGGTTTGTGGCTAGTCCTAAAACTAGTCAAAAACAAGTGTTTCGGGTAAACACGTCATAACTTATTCATAACAGATCCAAATTCAATGAAACAAAATGTGTTGGTTAGGGTACTGTATTTAGTATGTTGTGTAATAGTTTTAGATCAATTCAACAAATATTCCTTGCGGGGAACACTCTACAAGGCCGCTCTCCAGAATAAGCCATAATTCAACAAGGTATGCCATTTTTGCTATAACTCCTTTTCTGAGAGGTTACAAGTAGTGAAACTTGGAGGAATTGCAAAAAACACACTGAAGAACATTGTGTATCAGTTTCAGATCTTTATACATTACATGTACAAAGTTGTTATTACTTCAAGATAGGGTTGTTGAATAATCCAAAACTAGGCATGTGAGACTAAAGAAAAGTTTGATGAAAATGCTAGTCTCTTGTTGTTGAAGTTAAGGAAGGTTTGCAGGAATGTGATCATATACACCAGGTCTATTACATAGATACAAATAAAATTTGGATGATGAAATTGATGAGGGAATTTGGTTGAGGTACATGTTGAGTACATGGTTGAGACAAGTAGTTGATGAGTTGGCACATACATGAGGTGTATAGTTGATGATGTTGGTACATATTGATGAGTGGTTGACACATGATTGGTACATACTTGGTACATGGTTGGATGCATTTGTTTATGGTACAGGTTGATTACAGGTTATTTGGCACAGGTTGGTGCATGGTTGATGCACTTGTTTATGGTACAGGTTGATTACAGTTTGAGGTACATGTTGATGCATGGTTCAGATTTATTGGTATAGGTTTACAATGACATATCTCATAGTGACAGGTTGACAGTGGTTCTATCATTCTACTTCTATTTCAGGGTGGCAGGATGGGGCAAGTATAGGTGGTTGTAGCCACCTTCCGGTTGTAGCTGGAGAACATAGGGGGTTGTAGCCTCCTTCTGGTTGTAGACAGAGAGTTGGGGAGTTGGAGATTCCCTCAGGTTGTAGCCTGAGAAAATAGGACATTGGAGCCTTTTTCCAGTTGTAGCTGGAAAACAAAGGAAGTTGGTGCTTCCAATGAATGTAATTCTTTAAGACATATAAGAAAAAACATTCTGTGGTTTTCTCCCGATTTGGGTTTCCACGTAAAACAATGGTGTACTGTGTATGTGTATGTGTATGTTTGTTCATTTGTTCATTGCTTATTTACTCTGTAGTTATTGGATGATAATGATTCATTGATATAACACATGGATTATATGGTTAAAAGGATTAAATTTCTCTATTACTGATTCACCCCCCCCTCTCAGTAATCCAACAGGTTCATTGGTAATCCCAAATGGCACCACCACAAATTCATAGTGACCATATCTAGTCCTAAAGGCTATCTTGTGGATGTCTTCATCTTTAATCCGGACCCGATGGTATTCATACCTCATGTCAATCTTGGAGAATTATGTATCACCGCTTAATTGGTCAAACAAGTCATCGATCCTTGGTAAGGGATACTTATTCTTGATGGTCATCTTATTGGGTTTTCTATAATATATGCACAGTTTGAGTGTGCCATATTTATTTTTCACAAACAAGGTTGGTTCTCCCCATGGAGACACACTAGGCTGAATGTAGCCTTTGTTCCACATCTCCTTCAACTGTAGTTTGAGCTCAACTAGCTCTGGTGTACTCATTCTATAGGGTGTTCTATACATTGGCGCCACTCTTGGTACAAATTCTATTGAAAAATAAATATCCCTTCTTGGAGGTAGACTTGGCACCTCTTATGGGAATACATATCTATATTCTCTTAATATGGGATGGTCCTCTGGGATGGGTTTTTCATTCTCAACAAATTTTAGTACTTGTATTGCATACAAGGGACATCCTTTTCTGCAATACTTCTTCACTTGGAGGGATGATATTTGTCTCACTAAGACAATATTTTGAATCCCTTGTAGGGTTACCCTTATTCCCTCTTCATTTTCAAACTCCAAAGTTTTATTGTAACAATCCAACTTGGTTTTGTGGGCAACCAACTATTCCATGCCAATCAGTAGGTCATAGGATCCTAACAGAAGTATTTTTAGATTCTCTTGTGTGGGAAACCCACTTATAACGAATTGGCATGTTGGTATGACCTCTATTACTTTTCTTTTGGTTCTAGTGGCTAGTTGTGCCAGCCATGATTTAACATGTTTAACTTGTTTCAATTTACATTTCTCAATAGTTTGAGGGGAAACATAACTCAAATTAGAACCAGGGTCAATTAAAATGGAAACATAATGGTTGGCAATCGTACCTTTCATCTCCACCACTGAAACTTGGTGGTCATCTTGTCTATTATCCAAGGATGCATACATTTTTGGCATGATCCTAGCCACATCATTGATTGTGGTAACCTATTGGACATTGTAGACCCTCTTATTGCTTTGTTTCCTATGTGGAAAGTCCCTCATCAGATGTTCCTCTCCACAACCCCAACATTTCAAGGGTTCTCTCTTCGTGTTATCAACCTTACTTGGAACTGCTCCGAAGGGTTTTTTTCCACTCTGGGATGGAAAATTTTGTTGATACACACTTCTAGTAGGAAGGCTCATCCTAGAGCTCTTCCCATGGTTCTTAAATATCAAGGATTTAAACCCCTTCTTCTTGAATCTTGAATTTTTTTTCTTCTTCCAGTCTTCATCGGGTTATGTCTTATTCTTGAATTTCTCATAGCAATACCTTTCTTTTCGAAGAGTATCTTCTAGAGTCTTTGGCTCATTAAACTCAATTCTATCTCGATATGATTGAGGTAATCCATTAATAAATCATTGCATCTTTACCTTTTCATCCTTTATGTAGGGAACATACCTCATCAACTTGAGAAATTTGTTGATATAATCATCTATGGTAAGTTTCCCCAACTTGAGTTCATAGAACTCCTTGGTCTTCCCATCAAATTACTTTTCTGATAGATACTTCTTCTTGAATTATTTCTCAAATTGTTTCCATGACAATTCCTTCTCATGGATTCCTTTCACATTCCTAAGGTCCTCCCACCAAATGGAAGCTTTCCCATTCAGGTTGAAAATGGTTGTCCGAGCCTTTAATTTTTCATAGTAGTCATGGAATCTGAAGTACTTCTTCAATCTGACTAGCCAAACTTCTCCTTCTCCCCCCTTCTTAATATCTCCATAGAAGGTGGGTGGTTTGGATTTCTTGAACACATCAGGGTTATGACTCTTGGATTGTTTCCTCTTCTTTCTTCTTGTCTAAGAATGGGAACTAGTTTTGCCACTAGATGATCCCTTAGAGTTGTCAGTGCCCTCACCAGAGGAATCTTCCTTTGAGTGTCTCTTGGCTCCATGTTGAGCCTTCTTTAAGGTGTTCCTCCTAGTGTGGCCACATTCAAGACCATGATTTTGTATCTTAGGTGGACTTGGCATTTTCTTAGTATGATGCATGTCCACATGAATGACATCTGGACCATGTTGTAGTTTCCTTTGTATATCTGATAGACTTTGAAGTAGGACTGCATTAATTTCAATATGCTTTTCCTAATGCTTTATCAACCTTTCATTGTCAGCCTTACAAATATGTAATTATACCATAAGGATTCTTACAGTTTCGTCCAAATCAGGAGGGGTTTCCACCACCCTCATTTCATCAGATTCTTCCTCTCTATTGTGGGAGCTCTCCCCCAACTCATGGTGTGTCACCATCCCTTACGTTGTAGTTTTCCTGTTGTTCACTAACTATTTGAGTGCTGATAATTTTTTTTTCTGTTAGTTACTAATCTACCAATTCATGAACAACACATATATTTGTAAAGTGAAGTCAACTTCTCTATTTGGAAACGTTAGCAACATACAATGCAGACATCCAAAACATCTATCAACAGTAGAAGTTTTTGCTCCTCTCTTCAGTAGAGGTTCAGACAATCTTCTTATAGAAGGGGGGTAATGTAGGGTGTTACATCATAAAGTTCTCTAGTAATATTTTAATGTGACTCGTGCATGAGCCCAAGCAGGCCAAGTGTTGTTTCCATGCTCTGATACAAATTTGTAACGCACTCGACCCCTAGATATTATTTTAAGGGGTGGGACATAAAAATTTTGGTTTTCTTAACTATCTCAAATCCTAATTACAGGATCTCCATTGGCTACTGCTCACCACGAGCTTTCTAACGGTCACCATAACACTAAAATCTGAGCTCTGGTCTACAAGTTATTGCCTCCCAAAGTTACCCAGGCATTATCAGTTGGGGTCTTTGGCGTTCGACATTGAACGCCCCTTTTTATTACTCCCTGAAGTCGTGAAATATCGCCACGTGGCCTTGTCCCTTCGATGGTCGACGTTCAACATTTTGCATTGAACGCCCCTTTTTCGGCATTCAACGTTCGACAATTGACAAACGACGTCCTATGTCTTCGGTGTTTCAACAATCGACGATCATCGATGGACATTAAACATCCCTTTATTATACTACGCCCAAATCTTCCAAACTCCCGAAGTTATCCAGACTCCTAGAGTCCTGGACACATCACCAACCATGTTGTCCAAGCATGCATGAACTAGAAGCTGACACGTGGCAAGGGACAAGGGTGACAAGTGTCCTCATTAGGGGTGACACATTGCATGCTATAATAGGCATAAGGGGTCTGTGAATCGACCATATTTTGGTGACACATGGCACCTTAGTTGCAGGTCCATGTCACTTTGGATGATGTCAGTGAGCCACAATGTTTAAAATCTCACGGTCGAGATCTGTCCACATAGATCCATAGATCTATGGATCCTGTTACTTTGCGGCTCTAGGATTTGAAGCTTACTAGCTCCTCACATCGCAAATTCCCTGAAGATCCAAGTCTTTGGACTCTCAGATCTAGCGCCACGTGTCTTCTACCTATCAACGTTTGAGATTCTCTTCATCGTTCATGACTTTGGGAGTTTTCACACCTTGGAAAATCTTGGGCAAGTTCCACCGGAGTACCAAGTCTCCAGAATATTTGATCTCTTTCCATGTATCCTCTCATCCAATGACTCTGGTTCAATGGACAACATTTGACAGGGGAAAAGAGGGTGCCACTTGTCACTCCACAATGCATTCCCGGTTGGTTGGGAAGTTAGGAGGGGTTCTCAACGAAGTTCTTAGATTGAATGTTGAGAGGGATCTCGAAGGATCCGAGGATCAACGGTCCATGTTACTTCAGAAGTTCAGCATTCGGGATTTTGACGTGCATATTCCAGCTTCCTCTCCATACCATGCCCAATCTATCACCACATCTACCTAACATTCACGACCAGGATTTACTCCGGCTTGCAGAGCTCCAGGAAAACTTGTGTGCCCCTATACTGCCAAATACCCAAACTTACGGATAACCATTGATCTATGAACATACATCCCTTTATTATCAACGATCCAGATTACTTCGCGACTCCAACATTCGAGAGTTTCAATGCTAGACCAATATTATTCTCTCGTAGTGGAAATTTGCTGAAGCACTTAACGCTACCCTTCCTAAGTCCTATCTAATGGCTGAGAGAGATCTCCACTAGATCCCCATATCAATGGCCCTCATCAATTCACGACTCTGAAATTCAACTCTTATCGAGGGTTGTGGTGTCATAAGTTATGAAGTCCCGATGATAAAAGTACTAGCTCCTTTCAGACTAGCGTAGGGTTCCCAGACCCTGGTCATATGGATCCCCCAACGAACCTCAGGCTGCAATCTCTACTCTTAGCCAAGATTTGGTTAAGGTCACAACACCCCTGGAACTCTGAACTCCGGAAGTTTCGAAGCCAGGGAGACTTACCTCCTTTCAACTAGCACAAGGTTCCTAGACCTTGGTCATATGGGTCCTTTGGAATTTCTTGTGGGATAAGTGATAATCCTCTTAGTAGAAAATGGGTTAAGGACATGGTCATGAGCCCTTGGTCATATGGGTGGATAGTCTGAAGGAAACACTCTTTTTCCCATAGAGTTGAACTTGACATTCCCATTAAGGTAAACTCAAAAGATTGACATGACTTAGATGTTTTAGTTAATCCTACCCCGACTCTCCTGCGGTTTCACATCCCATAACTCTCTAGCAGCTAAAGTGAGGTAAATCGAAAACTATGTAAATACGATAGTTTACAGAAGAAAAAGAGCATTTCTAATAACTGTTCAAACACTGCAAGACTTAACCATAAATAGAGCAATTGAATAATCACATCCAATGTATTACATAGAGTAATAAAATACTTATCAGAACTAGAAAAAGTGAAGCAACTACTAAAAGGGGTGCTTGCTTCCTCCCAACCATAAGCACAACCAATCCTAACGGATTTACCACTAGTCACCCCTGAGCTAGACTGTGATTCTCTAAGAGATATTCTTTCTTCTTGCTCAACAACAGTCGAGGATAGATATTACTCTCCTCATCCCATAGGATCTTGGGAAACGGATTCCTCTACACCAAGCAAGGAGGTCTATGCGAGCACTTCCTCAGTCACTCGTCAACCTCGTTTATCAGCTTGTAGCGAGACCCTGCCCAAGGATTCTTACAACCAAAATAAGCTTCGTTCTAAGCTTTTCTCTCAAATCCAGAGTCTAAGCATGCTCACTTATCTTCTCTAGATATTGTTTTCTCTACTCTGCTTCCTTGCATATCTGTCTCTATCCCCCAAATTAACTCTTTTCTTTCCTTCCTCAACAAGGTTGTGTGGGTCCGGATCCCAATTCATTGCCGGGACTAGAAGCCTTACAGATGGGTACCCTGCCCCATATTAACTCTTGAGTATGGCCTTCCAACTACCAGCCTGAGTGGTAATTCATTTATGGGTCAGAGGACTGTTGAGAAATTACACCTAGTAGGTATTGGTCTAGTGAGGGTCATCTCAACCATTCTTGGTTTCCCCTCACCATCTCTCTCATAGAATCCATGGTCTATCTTGGCAAAATACCCCCTTTCAGCAGTTGTGCAACACATATCCAATTTCTATTAATAACATAAAATTCATACATTGACCCTTTTATAGAAAGGTTCATCAAATCAAACATTTACACATATTTAGTCTAGCATAGTCGCTTGGCCAGTTATAGTTATACTTACAAAATGGGGGAAACATGGGTATTACAATCCATCTTTTAATGAGGAATTCAGAATGAATGAACTAGATTCATTTAATAGGGAATATGCTTTGGCTTTACACATATTGAAGGGCTCTGATTTAATATGGTATCATCCTTGCAACTCAAAAAACAAGCGTTAGTCATTAGTGGGTGTAATTAGCAAGTTATAATCCTGCAATGTATGTGTTTGGTAGATCATTCATGATACATCGAATTTTTCCGATTTTCATGCTCTGGGCACTTTATTTAAGTTTCTCCATTCTTTGGTTATTGGGTAAGTGAAAAAAATTGGTGGTCGAAAATGTGGAAAGGGGGTCAGCAGGAACACACACTCGCAAGAACACATGCACATTATCAAGAATGTGCACAAGTTCCTAATCCTATATGTTTAGCAATGCCCGAACCTCGAACAATATTTCCATGTAGGTTCGTCGGTAGGAACATGCATGTGCTCTTAGGAATGCATGCACGTTCCTAACAAGAACACGTGCATGTTCCTAATAGGAACGCATGTGCGTTCTTAATAGGAACACACATGCGTTCCTGCTGTTCCCTTTTTTAAGGATCATGGGCATGTTTTGTGCTCATTTTCACACCACGCCTTGCAAATTTCCTTCATTGAGAAGGAAAAACCATAGACCAAGTAAATGAGCAAATCCCAATATCTTGCCACCGTGTCCATCACAAGAAATTTATGGTTGATTTTTTATCATTTCCTTTGTTGGTTTTGCAAAAGAAAAAAACAATTAGTCATAGGTTATGTATGTAAATCCAATGGAATTGAAAACTTATTATCAAGTTTTACCACACATAACTAATACTTTAATTAAAATATATCAACAATTCACCAATGTTGTATAGGTTTTTTTCAAGTTCATTGTAGAAATAACACATGGTTTTTTTCTTTGTTTTACAAAAAAATATGTTAATGATTTTGTTGGGATAAAATAAATTTGTTGTTTGTAATACCTTAGTCATTAGTCCACTTATTAAATTTCCTTATTAAAATGAAACATATATTACAAAATGGAACCTGTTGACAACATAAAATGTTAAATTTAGAGCTGCTATTAAGTTATTTTCAATTTACTAGACAATAATAGCATAAGCAGGATCATTGAGAGAACACAATCACAAGGTACACAACATTTTATCCTGGGAAACCCTCATGGGGGAGAAAACCCACAAAAAACTTTCTTAATATAGATTGTCAATACAATGCCAAGATAAATACCAAAACACTAAAGATAATCCAACACTGAGCATGCGCCTCTCTCTCCTCCTTCTTGCAACTGCAACTACCTTCAAAATATGCATACTAGATGAAAGACTGAGTGAGTCAGTAAGTGAGGCGCCATCCTCACTTATTTATACTAGCTGGGAGGTAGTAGGGTTATGTCTCTTCACCATGATGGGCCGAATTCTTCAACTAGTGGTTAAAACCACTTTAATTAGCCATAGGGGACGACTTTACAAACAACACCATATAACTATGGTTTGACCAATCCAAAAAAGGGTATTTGGTATTATACAAAGCTCGACATGATAAATCCACAAAATGGGATTTGATCTATATAAACATAACTCAATTATAATTAGAATATTCTTCATAGTTACAATATTTCAAGATAAACCGCTCACCATTAGACTAAGGAGAACAAAACCCCAACCCACCACAACCATCCAATCTAAAAACTAAAATTGATGAGGGGTTAGATACATTAAGAAAACTTGTATATCAATAAGGGGCACCAAAGAACCAAGTAGAGTGTCCTCAACCACTTCTTTGATCGTCATTGTGAGGTCCATTGCAAGTTCCTAAAGGGAATTGACTTTTATTTTTGAGTATAGGGAAAAATGTTTGAGTACTGCAACACTGGATTGGATAGAAACAAAGTCAAAGACTTGGGTATTTAAAAACAAGAACTATTGTCTATTTTAAGGGATCCTCGAAATGGACAAGAACTACCTTTGACCAAAAAAAGCATTTGTATTGACTAGTGTATCCATCCACATATTAGTAAAAACTAGATGGATAGGTGGTATATCGTTTTTGATAAAAATCCCTGTAATAATAGGGAGGTGTCATTATATGTTTTGAGAAAATTATGGGAGACATTTATTTTGGGTCACCATTTCAACTACTTTGACATGGGTGAGTTCCAAGGGGTGGGTCAAGGGTCTGCATAGGACTGAGATCATGCTAGGAAGGATCCCATGTTAGGTCCTCGTCCCCCTAGGCGAAGGCCAGACCCGCCTGCCCATCATCCTCCTGTTACAAAGAGCTTGCAGTAGGTACAATGAGATATTTCATCATTGACTTGGAGCCTAGTGCAACATGGTAGATTTGTTGCACTGTCTCGACAGGAGGTGACTGTTGGGCCCGAGATATGATCATCTTCATGACATTATTGTACACTTTTTTCCATATGTACATATGTGTTTTTTATCTTTCAAAGGAGATTTTTGAAGAATTTTATGGTAAAATGATACAATTGGCATGAGGTACGTATAATTCATGTTTTGTGATTCAATCAAGTTTAATTTATCATATTTTATGGTTTCCAAGAGTTAATTCATGTTTTTATGCTGTTAGAGGGCAAAACGTACCATGTTTCTTGGTCCGACACTTGTTCCGGCACTTGATCCGACACTTGTTCCGGTACTTGATCCGACACTCGTTTTGGCACCCAGTATTGCACAAAAATGCAAGGCAAGTTGGCGGTTATGGTATTAGCGGCCAGTGGTTGATGCAGGAGCATCGCAAGCAGCCAGCCAAGCGAGCATGAAGGCAAAAGATAGCTGGAAAGTGCAACATACATTTTACACATTTTGGAAATGTTTTTGAAGAATTAATGTAATGGTTAAAAGGAAGCGTACTTGCATATTGTAAATAGATCATGAGCGATTCGCTCTCATCTGTAGAATGTAGAGGCATTTATGTGTAGATAAAGAAATTAGGTAGACTTGAATGAAGATTAGACAATTTTAGGAGCGTAGGAGGGAAAACCGACAATAGACACCCTCACCTTTGTATCGTTGTAACATTATTATCAATTGTGTCATTGAGCATAGAGAAGTTGCAGAGGGTTGTGTAGAGAAGAATTCATGTACAAAAGTTTTGAATCAATATATGGAGCTTTGATTCAGACTCATGGTGTTATGATGTTTTTTGTGTATACATGCTGAATGATATGCTTATGGTTGTTTAATCTCTCTATTATGGATTTATTATTATGCTATGTTGAATGTATGATTTCAAAGTTGAATGTTTGAAGTTTGAGAGAGAGAGAGAGAGAGAGAGAGAGAGAGAGAGAGAGAGAGAGAGAATGAGTTTCAATTGTTTCTCAACTTGAGTGAGAGAAGTTCCTGGAAGGAGTGTAGTGAAGTGTTTGCAAGGAGTGCGTTGACAAAGGTTTAGAGTTCATCTCTGAAAGCTTAGGAGGGATACCGTTGTTTTCATTCCCACAGAAGTGCAGGCGAAAGAACATAAGCCGTGCAAGGTGTGTGCAGGCTGGGTGAAAATCTAGAACTTATCAATCGGGGGAGAGTTGAAGGACTACTGTCGTAGAAGGTGTAAAAGTTGAGATAATCAAATACTTAGAGGTATTTGAAGGATTGCCACAAGGAGTGCATGCAAGAGTCTTTTTGAAGAATCGAAGTTTGCAAAGAAATCTCAGGAAGGTTAGTGCCTTTGAAGTAATCAAGGGGAGATGGAGCGAAGTCGTCTCACAGAAATTAGGTTCCAGGCGAAGGAACATCTTATCCATTTCGCAGAAGTTGTCAAAGAAGGAACAGATGAACGAAATTCTCTGTGGAGAAGTACCGAAGATCCGAGAGCCATTAAATCTTGCAGAGGAGCAAGGGGAGTTATGACGAGTGTTGTTTTAAGCGCAGGAGAAATAGGGTCGTTGGATTCAAGCCGATGAGGGCCGTCGGATCTCCCGTGAACTCTCATTTCAGAGTTTAGAGGTTTGAAGGGGTAGAAGAATTCGTGTCAGAGTTAGAGTATGGAAAGTGATAGGTGGCACACTTGTCGCCTGGTGGAGTCAAACTTCGTTGACTGTGTTCGGGGTTTCGTAGGTTGGAAAGCCAGGAGCCTTGCATCAGAATTCACGAAGTTGCGAAGTGCGAAGTCCCGAATCGGCAAAAAGTCCATTGGAAGTCAACCTTTGTTGAACACATCAGGGTTCGACATTTCGACGCTTCAGAGGACAAGAGGTAGGGTTATTTGTTACAAGATTCCCAAAATCACAAAACATGATATAGCCATGAAGAAAGGCGTGATACATATTTCGACGAATCGAAATTTCAGGTTTCGGTGGTGAAGGGGTCGAGAAACTTGGAAAGAGAAGTCGTGAAGTCCCGAGACCCGAATTCCTGAATTTGAGAAAGGCATGATCACATCGCTGGTCAGAGGATTTCGGTGACACCATGTGTTTGATCACGTAGGCACACTCATAAGGACCTGTGTAAAACATCATTGTGTGTGTGTGGGATTCCCTGAAGAGGAATCAAGGAGTTAATTAGACTCACATGCCAGATTCAGAGTGATCCTGCGCGGACCTCGACCCGAGGGCTCGGGGGTCTGCACCAGTTGTGGTATCAGAGCACAAAAAAAGTTCTTTGTTTTTCATAGCAGAGAAAAGAGGAATATTTCTCAGCCATGTCGTCGAGAAGAAGAGATAGGCCCATGCTAATGCCTGATCCAGCAGTGGAAAGATAAATGTGCGAACCACGTGCTAGGCTTGATGCCATGGAGACAACACAGAGGTGCACAGTCGATGCCATAGATATCAGCGAGGCTGAAAGTGAAAATGAAGCTGGAAACAAAGGAGAAGTTACAGTCGAAGATGTTGTACATGAATGCCTATTCAGGGCTGTTGCAAGGATAGGTGTTAGGGAAAAAATGGAGATTCCCATGTATGAGGGGAACCTAGATGTTGAAGAGATTCTAGATTAGATTAGAGCTCTGGAAAAATATTTTTATTATGAGGATATTGAGGAAGACAAGAAGGTCAAACATGTCGTTACAAGACTTAAAGGGCATGTATCATTATGGTGGGATGAACTGCGGGATGATAGACACTACAAAGGCAAGCAAAAAATCAAGAGTTGGGATAGAATGGTTGCAAAAATGAAGGCCAAATTCATACCCAAGGATTATCAAATTACTCTGTTTCGGAGGATGCAGAATTTGAGATAGAAGCTGATGTCAGTGAAGGAATACACTGAAGAGTTCTACAAGATAAACATCAGAGCAGGTCATCGGGAAAGTGATGATGAAAAGGTGGCCAGATACATGAATGGTCTGCGATATGACATTCAGGACGAGATGAGTATGATGATCATTTGGAATGTAGAGGATGCTTATTAGATGGATTTGAAGGCTGAAGAAAAGCTGAGTCGAAAGCAAGGTCAAAGAGGCCGATCTAGAAGTCAAGCTAGAGTCAAAGAAATTGCCCAAGATAGAAATAAAAAATCTGAAGAAGAGGGGAAGAAACCTCAAACTCAACCTGAGAGTGGAGGAAGCTCATAGAGAGGCCAGTATGCTGATAGAAATACTTTTCCTCGAGCTAGAGGAAGAGGAAGAGGTAGAGGTGGAGAAATAAAATGCTTTGTCTATGGTAAAAACAGACATAAATCTTACGAGTGTCCAGATAGAAAGAAAGAAGGTGGTGAAAATCACATTGCCGAAGCACAAAGACGGAATGTTGAGGTAGAAGATGCTGAGGGCAGAAGATCCTTAATGATGAGAAAAGTTCTCTTAATGCTAGAGAAGGAGGTAGATAACCCAACCCAAAGGAACAAACTTTTTCGGACTGCTTGCAAGACCAAAGACAAGGTATGCAAGGTTATAGTGGACAGTGGTAACATAGACAATCTCGTATCTACAGAGATGGTAAACAAGTTGGAGTTGGAGACTATTGAACATCCAAGCCCATATAGAGTTTCATGGCTATAGAAAGGACATCAGGTAAATGTCACTAAACAATGTTTAGTTGAATTTAAAATAGGAGGATATAAGGATGAAATACTATGTGATGTTATTCCCATGGATGTTTTTCATCTATTGCTGGGTAGACCGTGACAATATGACAGAAATGTGGTTCATGATGGAAGAAAGAACACATACACTCTGGAGAAGAATGGAAGAGATCACATGTTGCTGTTGATTAAGGATAAATAAATGAAACCAGAAGTGAGCAACACTATACTTCTCATGAGTGGGAAGGAACTTCTTAAGGAGGTTAAGAAGAAGGAAGACACACAATTCATCGTGGTCAGGAAGACTAGAATTGTTTTAACTAGTACAAGAGTGGATGATTTACCAGAGGAAATCCAGAAGTTGCTGGGAGAGTTTGTTGATATAGTAGTGGACGAACTACCTTGTTTGTTTCCACCGATCAGAAGTATAAGTCATCACATCGGTCTTATACCTAGAGCTAGTTTACCAAACAAAGCAGCGTATAGGTTGACGCTGCAGGAGAATGAAGAAGTGAAGAGACAGGTCCAGGATTTAATGAACAAAGGATTAGTTAGAGAGAGCTTGAGTCCATGCATTGTTCCAATAGTGCTCAGCCCAAAGAAAGATGGAGGCTGGAGGATGTGTACAGACTCAAGGGAAATCAACAAGATTACCATCATATATAGATTTCCTTTGCCAAAGATGGATGATTTGATGGATTGATTGAGTGGGGCAATTTTTTTTTCAAAGATTGATTTGAAAAGCGGATATCATCAAATTCATATGAGATAAGGTGATGAATGGAAGACAACATTCAAGATGAATGAGGGGCTATATAAATGGCTTGTTATGCCATTTGGCTTAACAAATGCACCTAGTACTTTCATGAGATTGATGAATGAAGTCCTGAAGGATTTCATAGGAAAATTTGTTATCGTATATCTTGACAATATACTGATTTTCAGCAAGACAGAAACAAAACACTTGAAGCATTTAGCTACAATGATGAGGAGACTAAAACAAGAGAAGTTATTGATAAACATGAAGAAATCCCCATTTATGAGGACATAACTCATTTATTTGGGTTTTGTTATCTCTGCAAATGAGTTGAGGATGGATCCAGATAAGGTGAATGAAATTAAGAATTGGTCATCGTCGAGGAGTGTTTTTGAGGTTTGAAGCTTCCATGGATTGGCTAGTTTCTACAGAAAATTCATCCGAAATTTTAGTGGAATTAACACACTGATGATGGATACGGTGAAGAAAAGACATAAATCTTTTCATTGGACAGAGGAAGCAGAGAAAAGTTTCAATCTACTAAAGAAGAAGATCACAGAGAAATCGATTTTGGTTTTGCTAGATTTTAGCAAGACATTTCAGGTCAAGTGTGACGCAAGTGGGTTTGCAATTGGAGCGATCTTAAGCCAAGACGACAGGTCGGTCGCATACTTCAGTGAAAAACTGAATGAAGCAAATATTAAATATTCAACATATGAAAAGGAATTCTATGTAGTCATACAAGCACTGAAGAAATGGAGACATTATTTGGTCCCTAAAGAGTTTGTTTTGTACAACAATAATCACGCTTTGCAATTCGTGACTCAACAATAAAAGTTGAACCAAAAGCATGCAAAATGGGTTGAATACATGCATAATTTTACTTTTGTAATTAAACATATTTCTGGAATTGCTAACAAAGTTGTTGATGCTTTGAGCAGGAAATGTTTGTTGATGCAGGAATTCAGAGTCGAAACTTTGGGTTTTGATAACCTCAAAGAAATGTACAAGGATGACCCAGATTTTAGGGAAGCGTATGAGGCGTCTGAGAATCCAATTCTCAGGGACAAAAGCCAATGGACCAAACATATGATCCAAGATGAATTATTATTCAGGGGCAATCAATTATGTATTCCAAAATGCTCCATGAGGGAGAATCTACTGAAAGAAAAACATAGTGGAGGATTGATAGAATTTGTCAGCACACAAAAGGAAAAATGCAAAACACAGGGTTATACCAGCCATTACCCATACTAGAGAGGCCGTGGGATGCAACTCACATTGTGAACCTGTTTTTCAAAGAAGTCGTCAGACTTCACAGTTTTCCAAGGAGTATAGTTTCAGATCGAGATACCAAGTTCGTTGGACATTTCTAGAGGACTTTATGGAAGAATTTGGGGACAAGTTTGTCTTTTAGCTCAACGTATTATCCTCAGACGTATGGGTAGACAGAAGTTGTAAACAAAATCTTGGGAGATTTACTGAGGAGCCTAGTGACTGAACACCACAGTCAGTGGGATCACATTCTGCCATAGGCAGAATTTGCTTATAATGATTCGATCAATAGAAGCACAGGGAAAAGTCCATTTCAAATTGTATATGGAATGAAACCAAGGGGAGTTTCAAAATTAAAAGATATGGAACAAACTGAATTTAGAAGTGCTAGTGCAGAGGACTTTGCAGAAGCAATGAAGGAGCTTCACAACCGAGTTAAGGAACGATTGTAGAATTCGAGTCAAGAATACAAGCGTAGAGTAGATCAACACAGGCGAGAAATTCAGTTTGAAGTTGGTGATCTGATTCTTGCACATCTGAAGAAAGAAAGGTTCCCAAGGGGAACATATAACAAACTAAAAATGAAGAAGATTGGACCATGAAAGATCGTAAAGAAATTTGGGGCAAACACATACGAGATTGAATTATTTGATGGGATCATAATTTCATCAATATTCAACATCTCAGATTTGTGCCCCTACAATGTTGAAGATGTAGGAGAAGACAGTGAACAGACAGAGGTTTAGTGGACTAAACAAATGCCTGTAGCTGAAAAGCCACAGATGGAGAATAAAATTGATACAAGAGTTCGCAAAAAGACAAGAAGGAAAGAGTACTTTGAATACTTGGTCAAATGGAAGGGACATCCAATTGAAGATGCCAGTTGGGAAGATGAAGCAAAAATTCAGAAGCATGGACAGACCGTGCAAGAGCTCATGAACAGGAGTTCATGAAAATTTTCAAGAAAGAGAGTATGATGCAGGAACATCGCAAGAAACTAGCCAAGCGAGCATGAAGGAAGAAGACAACTGGCAAGTGCAACATACATTTTACACGTTTTGGAAATGTTTTTGAAGCATTAATGTAATGGTTAAATAGAAGCATACTTGCATATTGTAAACAGATCATGAGCGATTTTCTCTCATCTGTAGAATGTAGAGGCATTTATGCGTAGTTAATGAAAGTAGGTAGACTTGAATGAAGATTAAACAATTTTAGGAGCGTAGGAGGGAAAACCGACTATAGACACCCTTACCTTTGTATCATTGTAACATTATTATCAATTGTGTCATTGAGCATAGAGAAGTAGCAGAGGGTTGTGTAGAGAATAATTCATGTACAAAAGTTTTGAATCAATATATGGAGCTTTGATTCAGACTCACGGTGTTATGATGTTTTTTGTGTATACATGCTGAATCATATGCTTATGGTTGTTTACTCTCTCTGTTATGCCTTTATTATTATGATGTGTTGAATGTATGATTTCAAAGTTGAATGTTTGAAGTCTGAGAGAGAGAGAGAGAATGAGTTTCAATTGTTTCTCAACCTCAGTGAGAGAAGTTCCTGCAAGGAGTGCAGTGAAGCGTCCGCAAGGAGTGCGTTGACAAAGGTTCAGATTTCATCTCTGAAAGCTCAGTAGGGATACCGTTGTTCTCATTCCCATAGAAGTGCAAGAGAAATCACAAGAGCCGTACAAGGTGTGTGCAGGTTGGGTGAAAGTCTAGAACTTATCAACTGAGGGAGAGTTGAAGGACTACTGTCCTAGAAGGTGCACAGAGTCGAGATAATCAAATACTTAGAGGTATTTGAAGGATTGCTGCAAGGAGTGCGTGTAGGAGTATTTTTGAAGAATCGAAGTTTGCAAAGAAAGATCAGGAAGGTTAGTGCCTTTGAAGTAATCAAGGGGAGACAAAGTGAAGTCGTCTTACATAAATTAGGTTCCAGGAGAAGGAACATCTTATCCATTTCGTAGAAGTTGTCAAAGAAGGAATGAACGGACAAAATTCTCCGTGGAGAAGTACCAAAGATCTGAGAGCCATTAGATCTTGCAGAGGAGCAAGGGGAGTTATGACGAGTGTTGTTTTAAGCGTAGGAGAAATAGGGCCATTGGATCCAAGCTGACAAGGGCTGTCAGATCTCCTGTGAACTCTCGTTTCAGAGTTCAGAGGTTTGAAGGGGCAGAATAATTCACGTCAGAGTTAGAGGATAACAAGTGATAGGTGGTGCACTTGTCGCCAGGTGGAGTCAAACTCCGTTGACTATGTTCGGGGTTTCGTAGGTTGGAAATTCGGGAGCCTTGCATCAGAATTCACGAAGTCACAAAGTGCGAAGTCCCGAATCGACGAAAATTTCGTTGGAAGTCAACCTTTGTTGAACACGTCGAGGTTCGGCATTTCGACGCTTCAAAGGACAATAGGTAGGGGTCTTTGTTCCAAGATTCTTGAAATCGTGAAACACGATATAGCCGTGAAGAAAGGTGCGATAAATATTTCGGTGAATTGACATTTCGGGTTTTGGCGGTGAAGGGGTCGAGAAACTTGGAAAGAGAAGTCGCGAAGTCGCGAGACCTGAAGTCCCAAATTTGCAAATGGCGTGATCACATCGTTGGTCGGAGGATTTGGGTGACGCCGTGTGTTTGATCACATAGGCACACTCATAAGGACCTGTGGAAAACATCATTGTGTGTGTGTGGGATTCCCTGAGGAGGAATCAAGGAGTCAATTAGACTCATAGGGCATATTCAGAGTGATCCTATGCGGACCTCGACTCGAGGGTTCGGGGGTCTGCACCAGTGGTGGAAAAATCGAGCACATGGGTTTTGTTTTTCATCGCCCCCACTAGCTACTAAGCTCAAGACAACTCGATTTCATTTTTCCAAAGAGGGCGATCATTGGGTTCCTCTGTTTTGAAAGTTAGAGTATCATTTATTGTAATTTTCCGAATTTAGAGTTGGTTCGACCCTCCTGTGGTTGACCACTTGGTTTGTAAATGTTATAAATACCACTGAGGTGGTCAAATGATTGTTAAGTAGAAGAACCAAATAGCATAAGCATTAGAATTGGTAGAAAAATGATTTTTCTTTGTTTGAGTTTTTACATTGCCAGAATTATGCCAGAATTTCCTTTTTGGATTTGTATGGTGAATTCGGCCTGCTAAGCTCGTGGTATACTTTTAGAGAGTGACCACAACTTGCTGGGGGGCCCACCAGCAGTCTGGTAACTCTCTTCATGTTGATTTATGCATTTCTTAATTTAATTGCTCTTTCTTTATTTGTTGTACATGCATATTTTTATTTAGTTAATTAATTTGTTGTAGCTTAATTGATTTGCTTCTCTTTTACAGGTTAGAGTGATGAGATGTATTAACATGCATTAATCTCATAGATTAGAAAAAGATTGCAAGTCTCTCTCTAACTATACTAACCCCGCATGTAGTTAGATGATAAATTGTGCTTTCTTTTATATTTTTACAGTCAAGCATAGAACAAATTTTTAATTAGAACAAAGCATAGTTTTAATCTGAGTTTCTTCTGACAAAGATTGATGGATGGATAGATTTGCTTCCAGTTTTTGAATCATAGCTTGCGTACTTCAGTTTTAGATAGATTTCACTTGCTTAGTTATTGGTTAAATGTAATTGTCAATTCACTTTTTAATATCATGTTTTTAATTTATGTTTTCAATCATTTTCTTATCATAGCTTGAATGATTAAACTAGACATAGTATAGTTTCCTTTCACACAATTTCCTTTCATAGATTAAGATGCAATTGAATTTCTTAATTCGATAATGATGATCTCATCATGATGTTGATGGTTTATACATGAATATGTAGGGTATTTAACATTACTTTTATCATGGCTAAGTTTTCATTGGACTGTTTACTTCACACCTTTGATTTTTCCATTGAAAGTTGTATTAAGCTTATACCATTAGAATTGTCCTTTGTTGTCAAGTGTCATTGAGATATCATCCGTCACCACCGAAGGCATTCACACAACCACCAACATTACATTTGAGTGTTTCATAGATTAAAGATAGTTTCTTGCTTCCGTAGATTAGAAGATATAGTTTCTTATTTTCATAAGTTTAGTTGATAGTCTTTCTTGCTTTCAATAGAATAGATTTCCTTTCATGCATTTCATCGAGAATTTAAATTTCCTTTCATGCAAGAGAAATAGTTTTGCATTAGGCATTTAGTTCACTTGCCTCTTAGGCTAGGTAGCTGTTCAATGAGAAGTCTTTGCTTATTTGTCTTTTGCTTTATGCTTTTGCTTGCTTGTCTATTTGCTTTAATAGGTTAGTTAGGTGCTTTTGCTTGCTTGTCTATTTTCTTTAATAGGTTAGTTAGGTGTTTTTTCTTGCTTGTCTATTTTCTTTAATAGGTTAGATAGGTGCTTTTTCTTACTTGCTTATTTATTTGCTTTCATAGGGTAGTTTCTCATTGAATGTAGGTTGGCAAGTTAAAGGTAGTTTGCTTTCATCATTTTCTTAGTATGCTTAGTAGTTTACCTTTGCTTACTGCTATGAACTAGTTTTCTTTACATAGAGTTTTCATTCTCTTTTTTAGGAACTATCCATCAATCCTTGGCCCAAAAGTACTTAGGTTACCTAGTTTCAATTTGCTTAGTAGGGTTTGTTCATTAGATAGGTTTTCTTGAGTAGATTATCCCTAGATAGCTACTTTCCTTAGTTAGTCTACACTCCTACCAACCTTTTTAACTTTGACATATATTTTTCTACAACTCTAAGTTTACTTACCTCGGGTTGAAAATTTAATTAAGGGTAGTTTAGTGTCTTTTTTAGTACATATAAAACACCTAACATTTTGGCGCCGTTGTCGGGGAGTTGTCTTAAGGTAAGAAGTAATTAGGAATTAGATCATTCTTAGACCTTATCATTAGTTTGGTGGTGGGGGAACTTTAAGACGAAAGGTAAGAACCTGCGCATTTGCTATAGTAGGTTCCCCCAAACCCAATAGTAGTTTTTCTTTTTGTTGCTTTCATGAATAGACCTAGGAATCAAATGGTAGCTTTTTATTTTTGTTTTTTCTTTCTTTCATGAATAGGCCTAGAGACCCAAAAGGTAGATACATTAAATAAAAAATCAGACCTTTCAACCAAGGTTCCTTCCGATCTCTTTGGGGGAAGGAATGTTTCGCTTATAAAATCTGCAGACCAATACCAAAAAATAGGAGCTAGCTCAACCCAAAGAGATAAAATATTCTCTGAAGGGACTAACACAGGGAGAACTATAGAACAATAAATTGAAGCATCAATCATACTAGGACAGGAGGCAAGACCACTCGAGTCTTTTACAAAACCAAACAATACAACCTTTGCTTTTACACCACCACCAGGGGACCCTAGTTTTAAAGATATCATAGACCCTGAACATGGGAATATTTTGTTTTGTAGCTTAGCCAATGTAATTATCTCTCAGATTAACACAAAAACTTTGGCACCAATACTCTCAACCGGCTCGAGTAGAGTCCCAGACATCCAATCAATAGGAAGACCTTTTCATCAAAGGGAAACCTTGTTCTCTTCAAAGATAAAACCACTTAGGTACTCTCTTTTTGGAAACCAAGACAATATGGGTGATCAGGAGGACCATAACAATGTAAGACATGATGAGGAATAAGAAACTGGAACCCAAACCGAAACTACCTTTGGGTTTCCGATTTTAGACACCACTCCAAATGTCAACATGAATAATATTCCTCTCTTAGCATTGCCTACCTTTTATGGTAAAAAAAGTGAAGATCCAGACACCTTCCTATTTGAATTTGACATCTCGTGTAGGAGCTACAATTATGTGGAAGATGCCCAGAAATTAAAACTCTTTCCTGCCACCCTCAAAGACTCTACATTAATATGGTTCATGGTATTGGGAGAATCCAACATTAGGTCTTGGGAATCCATGAAAGACATCCTTCTTAAGAAGCACCAAGACTACTACAAGACCGAAGAATCTTGTAATGACATCTTTAAAGTCCAACAGTTAGAAGACGAGACCCTTGAAGACTATATGGAAAGATTTGGTTATATCTCCCAGAAGTCAAAACACCATGACCTCCCAGAGGATGCAGTTAGGGATATTTTCCTTAAGGGAATTTCAGAAGAATATCTAGAGGTGCTTAACCTGATGACATCAGGTGACATCTCTCATAAACCATTTGCTGAAATATGTGAAATGTGTAAAAACTACTCAAGGAGTAGAGCCAAAACATGAAAGAATGTTCGGGACCCTTACAATATAAGCTTAAAACTAGTTAGTTCAGGTGGTATTATGAGAGCAGAGATAGGGAACCTTTTAGAAAACTTCAAGACTAACATCTTAAGCATAATAGGTTCCCAGTTTGATACCATTAAACTCAAAAAGAAACAGAAGGAGGAAAATGCAACAATGAGCATATATTGCCCAAGATGCAGGAGGAAGCATTCCTCAAGGGAATGCCCATTAGATAACATTTCAGTTTGTAGCTTCTGTACAAAAGACCATGTGACTGAAAAATGTCCATCATTGCTTGGTTTATTAGCCATCTATAGGAGGGGAGATCCTAGGGAGTCTTCTTATGCACCTAGGAGGTCATGGCAGCCTAGGAATCAACCCACATACCCGAATCTACAGTCTCAAGTTCCACCCTATTATCAACAACAACAGTGGAACTCACGAGGTTGGAAAAACTGGTCTACTCAGTACCAACATCCTTGGATTCAAGGGTGGAGGGGAGGACACAACCAAGGAAATCCTCAAGCTCCACCTATTCCTATGTACAACCATCCTTATTCTTATTTCTCATCAAACACTCCGCATCATTTGCCAAGTTTTGTTCCACCACCTTTACCTCATATCCCACATCAACAACCACTCCAATTTCAAAATGCAAGCTCCCCAAAACCAACACTATTACTAGCACAACCAGTGTCGAATCCCAATAATAAGCCCCCTCAACCTATTAACAATGTTGAGATGCATGCCTTCCCGACATATGTCATTACTCCTGTTCCATTACAGGAAATGAAAATAAGATCGGGAAAATTTCTAGATAGGCAGAGACCTTCAGTAGTCATCCAGGAAGAAGAAGAAGAAGAAACCACCCAACAACCCATGGCTGACACTAGGTGGGAAGATGTTATTATCCCAAAGAATCAAGAACCCAAGCTTTCCCAAAATGAACCTTTACAAATTACGAAGGTCCCTCCTTATCCATACTGATTGGTAATCGAGAAACCTACCACCCGACCGGAATTTGACATTCTTAATGAATTGAAATTTTTTTGTGTCAAGATTCCTCTACTTCAAGCCATTAAAGACATTCCAATCTATAGTAAGGTAGTCAAATAATTGTGTATTAAGAAGATAGGTAGGAATCAAAAGGACCCTCCTATAGTACATTTGGTAGGAGGACTCTCTGAGTACATATCAGAGCAGCCAAAGCTAGCAAAGTATGGGAATCCAGGAAACCCCATAGTGACTATAACCATTAAGGAGGTCTCCATCAGAAACACTCTCATAGAACTAGGGGTAGCCATAAATGTTATGACCACTACTACCTTGGAACGATTACAGTTACAACCTCTTCTTTGGCCTACCCCAATCATTTTGGAATTAGCAGATAAGACTAGGGTTATACCTGAAGGGATTTTAGATGATGTTATGGTTACTTTAGCCTCATGGGAGTACCCTGTAGATTTTCTTGTCATTCATTCAAAGGATCCTTCCCAAGGCCATCCTGTTATTTTGGGAAGACCTTGGCTAGCCACAACCAATGCATTTATTAGTTGTAGAGAAGGAGAACTGACCATCTAAAATGGTCTCTCTATCCAGAAGCTCACCATTTACCCTCCAATTCAACCTATTATGGAGAATCTATGGTGGTTTGAATGTCCATACGAGAACGAATACTGGGAAGAACTTGTATTTCCTAGTGACCATGCAAGGGCACTTCAGGAGCATACACCAGAAAATGTGCTAAAGAAATTCATTTTTGCTATTACATGTGTGGATTTTCGACAGTCTTTTCCCCAATTTGAGTACATGTTTGGGGAAGAATTTCAAGAACAATTAGATCCATCTATTTTGTCTTCGACGTCTTTTATTTTAGAAATCGATGAGTCTACCATGTCTTATACTATGCCCTATGAGATTAGTCCAAGGAATTTTTTACATATAAACTCTAGGCTAGATACAGACCAATAGAAACAATTAGTAGATATCCTTAAATAACAAACATGAGCATTTGCCTGGGAATACACTGACATGAAGGGTATACACCTTGACACATGCATCCATCATATACACACCTAGGGGGAAGTAACACCTTTTAGGCAACCCTAGAGAAGGATGAACCCAACACTCAAATACATAGTCAAGGAGGAAATCCAAAAGTTGTTAAATGTCGGATTTATCTATCCCATCCCTGACAGTAAGTGGGTATCCCCACTTGTAGTGGTTCCAAAGAAAATGACCGGGAAATGGAGAATTTGTGTTGATTTCCGAGAACTCAATAAGGCCACTCTGAAAGACTACTTTCCTCTTCCTTTCATTGACCAAGTTCTAGATACCTTGTCTGAAAAGAAGTATTTCTCATTTCTAGATGGGTACAGTGGGTACAATCATATTCTTATAGCACCCGAGGACCAAGACAAGACTACCTTTACTTGTCCTTGGGGAACCTATGCCTATAGGGTCTTACCATTTGGATTGTGTAATGCTCTTGCCACATTTCAACGAGCAGTATTAGGGATATTTGTCGATCTTATTCATGATTGTGTGGAGGTCTACATAGATGACTTCACAGTTTATGGAAACACTTACCAGGAAGCCTTAGACAACTTAGAAAAAGCCCTCATCAGATGCAAGGAAATGAACCTATCCCTAAGTCATGAAAAATGCAAAATGTTGCTAACTGAAGGAGTGGTTCTAAGACATCATGTTTCATCTGAAGGAATAAAAGTCGATCCTGCAAAGATTGAGGTCATTATTAGAATTCCACCCCCCAAGACTCAGAAAGAGGTGAGAAGATTTATTGGACATGCTCGATATTACCAACGATTTATTGAAAATTTTACAAAGATTGCTGCACCTATATTTGGATTATTGATAAAATATGTTGATTTTGTTTGGACTGAGCATTGTCAAACTGCCTTTGAAACCTTGAAAGCCAAACTATTTGTGGCACCAATTCTTAGAGGGCCCAATTGGACTCTCCCATTTCATATATCCACTTATGCCTTCGAAACCAAAATAGGAGGGGTATTAGGGCAGAAAGAAGACCAATAGTCCTATGCCATTTACTTTATAAGCAAGAACTTGTCCCCTGCCAAGTTTAACTACAAAGTCATGAAGAAAGAGTTCTTGGCAGTTGTTCATGCTATTAACAAATTTCGTCATTACATTACAAGTTATGAAGTATTTGTACACACTGATCATTTTGCCATTAGGTTCATCATGAATAAACTTATAACTAATGGTTGAGTGACTAGGTGGCTCTTGTTATTACAAGAATTTAATATTACCGTGCTTGACCGACCTGGAAAGGATAATGTAGTAGCTAACTTTCTTTCCCGAATAAAGAATGAGGATGATGACATCCCTGTAGATGAGAGTTTCCAAGATGAGCATCTCTTTTCCCTTTCTGTCAATACCCCATGGTTTGCAGATATGGAAAACTATTTGGCTACTAGGAAGTTACCGTCTCATTTGTCACCTCATGAAAAGAGGAAAATTATTACACAGAGTGCTAATTACTCTTGGGTTGGTCATGATATTTTTCGCACATGTATTGATTTGATTATTCGTAGATGTGTCTGAGAGGATGAGGTACCTGAAATACTACGAAATTGTCATGATGGACCATGTGGTGGCCATTTCTCTGACAAGCGTACAACATATAAGGTGTTACATTCAGGTTACTATTGGCCTAGCATTTTCAAAGATGCTTCCAAGTATGTGAGAAGTTGTGATAGTTGCCAAAGGATAATAAGACCTACATCATTTGATGAAATGCCTTTGCAGGCCCAAGTTATGATAGAACCCTTTGAAAAATGGGCCCTCGACTTTGTAGGACCAATTTCACCCATGTCCTGTAGGAAGAACTATATCTTGGTTTGTATGGACTATGTCACCAAATGGGTAGAGGAAAAATCCCTATTCAGGGCCACAGAGAAGTCTGTTGTCGAATTCATCTATGAAGACATATTTACCCGCTTCGATGTCCCTCGTGAAATTGTTACCGACCAAGGCACTCAATTTACTTCCAATTTGATGAAAGAGCTAACAGAGAAATATGGGATTAAACATTGTAAATATTCTCCATACCACCCGCAAGCCAATGGTCAAGTAGAATCCACAAACAAAGTTCTGGAAGCCATCTTGACCAAGACTGTTCAGTTACATCACTGATATTGGGCTGATAGGTTCCTAGAGGTTTTGTGGGCATACTGAATTACCTGGAGAAATACCACTGGGCATACCCCTTATGAGCTAGTGTACGGGAAACAAGTACTTTTACCAATAGAATTCCAAGGAAGGACCTTTCATATTGCCGCAGAGTTAGGATTGAACCTGAATGAGGCTCAAAAGAAATGAGCTCTACAACTAAATGAGTTGGATGAAATCAGGCAAGACGCCATCCAATGGACGATAGTAGTCCAAAACCAGAGGAGAAAGTGGCATGACAAGTTTATTAAGAAGAAGCACTTCTAGTCTGGTGATTGGGCTCTATTCTTTGATTCCTGATTCAAAAACTTCAAAGGAAAACTTACCACCCGTTGGTTGGGCCCTTACAAGGTAGACACTGTATATGACAATGGAGATGTAAAAATTAAAACAATTGATGATGGACAAGTCTCCTTTGTGGTAAATGGACACCGAATTAAGTTTTATCATATGCCCATTTCTAGAGAAGATTTTCTACAGGTCATGTTAGTTGACAAGGCACTAGCCTTAGTAGATTGGAAATTTCCCCCTTGTTCTTGAAATTTTTTCTGAGTTTCCTACTATATATATGTAAATAGTTTTTGTATTTTGTTAATAAGGCAATTCTAGACATTTCTGTAAGTAATTATTTCACCGGGAGTACACAGTTTCAAGGATATTTCATCAAAACATTGTTATACTTGAATTTTGTGTCTGCTAAAGCATCAAATGAATAGTGACTTACTGTAATTAGCCATGTTTTTGCAAAATTATCATTTTTAAGGAATTCTAAAGTAGTTGCTCTTGAAACTCTTTACCACTGTATAAGGAAGTGATACCATAACTATCAAGCCTAGAGGTCTCTTGTACAGTTTTTCCAAGAAACCTGAGTAAGTAAGTCAAGTGTCTTTATCAAAGAGTAACAGGGAGGTCTCATTAGTAGTTAGTCATGGAAACATCATAATAATTACAAAAGAAGAAAGTGAGTTGAGCCTAGAGATACTTTTCTATTCTTTCTCGATGGTACCATCCACTACACACTAAATAGCTTGATTATATCATATCTTTAGATAGGCCACGTCTGCTTAAGTACCCATTACATCGGGACAACCACTAAACAATATAATGGAAAGTCATCCTCTAACATAAATACCATCCCAATTAAAAAGAAAAAGGAAGAAAAGGTGTTTCAGAGATGTTACCCCATCTTCTTGCATAAGAAATCTTATAATAAAATCTTAAAGGATGGAGGGCCAGTCTCTGAGGGTTTAAGAGGTTAACCCGCCAGGATACTAAACAGGTCTGCTGGCAACAAAATAATGGCCTATGGTATGACTAGGTAAACCCGCCGAAGTACTGAACAAGATTGCTAGCAACGGGGCATTCTACCTAGCAAGGATGATGATCTGACAAAAAAAAATAATAAATCTAAACTTGTCCTGATGTACTACATTACTTGCAGAAAAAGATGACATGGAGTATGTGTGGTTAAGCTAAGTTTAATGAATCTCATCAATTTTCCATTGGGAAATGACTCTAAGACTATCTTGAAACTCTCTTGCCTACCTCTTCTTATCTATATATAGGATCTCTTATCATGTAGGTGGGGCCATCTTCTAACTATCTCGTTGGACCAATCTGTGAAATTTCATCTTTACACTTGACATACTATAAATCTTCGGCTATTGGGGGATATTGACTAGTTTCCTATACTTTTGATTGTGAGGTGTCACAATACTTAGGTGTGGGGGAGGGTATCATGAGTTGACAAATGATCATTTCCTAGAGAAAGGATTCCTTGCGAGAATTTTTGTATTATTACCATGATACACGTTATTACATTGATAGTCATGTTATTTTTAAATGCTTAACTCTTGTGTGCTATACATGACTGAAATCATGCTTAACAAACCATTCTTTATTAGTTATCTTCCATTACAAGTTGCATACTGTAGGTCTGACAATACATGTTTAATGCTTGCTATAACCCGTTTATTATAGGTTTTGACACTATATGTCATATACAAGAAGAATGAGTAAGCATGGAGCACTCTGCCTCTGCTCATTAACCACTATGGTTGTAAAAAACACTTCAAAATTGCAGGTTGTCCATTAAAAGAGGCGAAAATGCACTTAACACAGGGGTACTAGATGAAGTAACGGATGAGGTGTCGAATGAGGTGTCGGATGAAAAGTCATTTGAAGTGTCATTGCATTGCATACCAGTAACTATCCTAGATTCCAGGTAACTAGAATTCAATCACATTTAATTCAATTTGTTACATGCATTGATTAAAAGATGCTTCATATGGTTATGATCAAATGTCCAGGTCAAAAGACTTGGACATTGATCTAAGTACACACCACTCCATTTCTCCCAAGCTTGCCATCAAATTTGAATCTCCCACACATGGTAGCTCACGCGCACATGTGGGCAATGTACTCCACCATAAGAGCATCCAAAATTGGGGTGGGCACTCTATTGTTTCATTTACCCTTGCCATTTGCTCTGCCCTGTGTTAAGAAATCGCACCCAACCTCTGTTGAATTCTCCCTATGTTCTAATCACACTCAGACTGTGTTAAACCCTTGCCATTTCTTGGCCTGTTTGCACCCTTGCTTGGTAAAATTTTCCCTCTATTCCAATTGCACTCAGAAAGTGCCCAATTCGTGTCTCTATGTGGCTCGATTTCTCCCTTTCTTGGTGAATTCAAACCCTGTCACAATGCCCAAGTGATACGAACCCTCCTCCTATGCAGACTTGTTTGCCATTCCAGAATTCGCACAGTGTAGGGAAGTGTTCTTGCATGCTGGCTGGGGTCCATTTTTTTCGAGTTTGCAAGGTCATGATGACGGTATTTCTATGCAATTTGTAGTTGGTTTTGATGTCAGGATAACACATGTAGGGTCTCTCAATTTTGTAGTCACGGAAGAGTCAATTGTTGCTGCAACAAAACTTCCAAGAATGGGAGATAGGTGGTTCAAGAATCATCAATTGCCATGCTCAAGTTACAACAGGGTGTTTAAGCCCGAATTCGAGAGCATTTTAGGAGCGAAAGGGTATGCTAAGGAGTGGATAAAGCCAGAATTGGTCAATCCCCTTATCGTCATCACAAGGTTAATTACATGTGAAGGTAGATACTCCACCTTCAAATCTTGTCACTTTAGATTGCTGGTTCATTTTCTGTTCAATAAACCTTTAAACTTCACTTTTTATTTTCTTAAAAGCTTGGAGAAAATGTCCTCTCAAGTGAGGAAAAATTTGACCAACCTCCACAATAGTCTCTTCCACCACGGTTTGATCAAGCTCCTCGTTCTTACCGAACTAGAAGATCAGGGGAAAAGTTGGGATGCCTTTATCTACCAATTTGCAAATCCTCACTTGACAGTTAAGACTGAAAAAAAGCCACTTAGCCTAAAAACTATCTCTCCATCCAAGCCTCACTCTCCAAAAACTCCAAACTCCCTTCCACAAACTCCCTCTTTGTCGGAACAATACCAAAAGCTTGTTGATATTCCTACTTCTTCATTGGGGAAGAAGACCAAGAAAAAATACCAAAAGAAGCCTATTGTTGACCCCCCAATGCCTTCATTTTCTCTTGATCCTACACCTAAGAAGCCCCAAGAAGTAATGCAACATGACTTTCCCATCATTCCCACAAACAAGAGAGGATCCAACCGATTTGGTAAGGGACCTTTTCGAAAGAGTACTCGGGATATAAGAACCAAGCCTTATGCCAAGCCTCCACCTACTTCGGATCCTATCCAAGTATCCTTCGACCTTGAGAGCCCTCATAAAAAACCTAGAGAAGTCTCTGTTGATGGATTAGAGCGACTAAGGAAAACAAAATCAAAACCTACCTCACCTTTCTGATCTCCCATCACACCTACTTCACCCATGCCCACTATTGATCCTAAAATTGATAAATTGACCACATCTCTCAAAGGACCTAAGCCTTCCTTGGAGATCACTGATTTTGCCCCAAATATAGAGGAGCTACAAAGGGAAAACCATCAGTTTCTCCAACAATTGGAGGAGAGGAAGACAATAGATGCACACCTTCATCATGACAATGCAGTCCTTTAGGAAAAATTTAACTCCCTTCAGCGGTTGGTCGATGGGATGACCCAATCTAACTGCAGCTTAAGAGCACAATTAAAGAAACCTAAGAGGCACAAGCCTAATCCTACACAACAAGAAGGAGAGGCTTCTAAAGCCGGCCCTTCTCAACAAGCCTAGTTCCGAGGGATGACTTCTTTTTGTTTGTAGTGGGGCTTGCAAAATCGTCGGTGTGGGGGTATGTTGGGCCTGACATATGATCATCTTCATGACGTAATTATACACTTTTTTCCATATCTACATATGCGTTTTTTTATCTTTCAAAGGAGATTTTTGAAGAATTTTATGGTAAAATGAGACAATCAGCATGAGGTACATATAATTCGTGTTTTGTGATTCAATCAAGTTTAATTTATCATATTTTATGGTTTCAAAGAGTTAATTCATGTTTTTCTACTGTTACAAGGAAAACCGCACCATGTTTCTTGGTCTGGCACTTGTTTCGACACTTGATCCAACACTTGTTCCGATACTTGATCCGACACTCGTTCCAACACCCAGTATTGCACAAAAATGCAAGGCAAGTTGGCAGTTATGGTATTGGCAGACAATGGTGGACAAATAGATCACATGGGTTTTGTTTTTCATCGCCCCCTCCAGCTACTAAGCTCAAGACAACTCAATTTCAGTTGTCCAAAGAGGGCGATCATTGGGTTCCTCCGTTTTGACAGTTAGAGCATCATTTATTGTAATTTGCTGAATTTAGAGGTGGTTCGACTCTCCCGTGGTCGACCACTTGGTTTGTAAATGTTATAAATACCACTGAGGTGGTCAGATGATTGTTAAGTAGAAGAACCAAGTAGCATAAGCATTAGAATTTCCAGAAAAAATGATTTTTCTCTGTTTGAGTTTTTACATTGCCAAAATTATGCCAGAACTGCGTTTTTGGATTTGTATGGTGAATTTGGCCTGCTAAGCTTGTGGTATACTTTTAGAGAGTGACCACAACTTGATGGGGGGGCCACCAGCAGTCTGGTAACTCTCTTCATGTTGATTTATGCATTTCTTAATTTAATTTCTCTTTCTTTATTTGTTGTACATGCATATTTTTATTTAGTTAATTAATTTGTTGTAGCTTAACTGATTTGCTTCTCTTTTACAGGTTAGAATGATGAGATGTATTAACATGCATTAATCTCGTAGATTAGAAAAGGCTTGCAAGTTTCTCTCTAACTATACTAACCCCGCATGTAGTTAGATGATAAATTGTGCTTTCTTTTATATTTTTATAGTCAAGCTTAGAACAGAGCATAGTTTTAATCTGAGTTTCTTCTAACAAAGATTGATGGATGGATAGATTTGCTTCCAGTTTTTGAATCATAGCTTGCTTACTTCAGTTTTAGATAGATATCACTTGCTTAGTTATTGGTTAAATGTAATTGTCAATTCACTTTTTAATATCATGTTTTTAATTTATGTTTTCAGTCATTTTCTTATCATAGCTTGAATGATTAAACTAGACATAGTATAGTTTCATTTCATGCAATTTCCTTTCATAGATTAAGATGCAATTGAATTTCTTAATTAGATAATGATGATCTCATCATGATGTTGATGGTTTATACATGAATATGTAGGGTATTTAACATTATTTTTATCATGGCTAAGTTTTCATTGGACTGTTTACTTCACACCTTTGATTTTTCCATTGAAAGTAGTATTGAACTTATACCATTAAAAATGTCCTTTGTTGTCAAGTGTCATCGAGATATCATCCGTCACCATCGAAGGCATTCACACAACCACCAGCATTACATTTGAGTGTTTCATAGATTAAAGATAGTTTCTTGCTTCCGTAGATTAGAAGAGATAGTTTCTTGTTTTCATAAGTTTAGTTGATAGTCTTTCTTGCTTTCAATAGAATAGATTTCCTTTCATGTATTGCATCGAGCATTTAAATTTCCTTTCACTCAAGAGAAATAGTTTTGCATTAGGAATTTAGTTCACTTGCCTCTTAGGCTAGGTAGTTGTTCAATGCGAAGTCTTTGCTTATTTGTCTTTTGCTTTATGCTTTTTCTTGCTTGTCTAAATTTTTCTTTAATAGGTTAGTTAGGTGCTTTTGCTTGCTTGTCTATTTTCTTTAATAGGTTAGTTAGGTGTTTTTTCTTGCTTGTCTATTTTATTTAATAGGTTAGATAGGTGCTTTTGCTTAATTGCTTATTTATTTGCTTTCATAGGGTAGTTGCTCATTGAATGTAGGTTGGCAAGTTAATGGTAGTTTGCTTTCATCATTTGCTTAGTATGCTTAGTAGTTTACCTTTGCTTACTTTCATGAACACGTTTTCTTTACATAGAGTTTTCATTCGCTTTCTTAGGAACTAGTCATCAATTCTTGACCCAAAAGTACTTAGGTTAGCTAGTTTCAATTTGCTTAGTAGGGTTTGTTCATTAGATAGGTTTGCTTGAGCATATTAGCCCTAGATAGCTTCTTTCCTTAGTTAGTCTACACTCCTACCAACCTTTTTACCTTTGGCATATATTTTGCTACAACTCTAAGTTTACTTACCTCGGGTTGACAATTTAATTGAGTGTAGTTTAGTGTCTTTTTTAGTACATATAAAACACCTAACAATGACTACCGATGACTTTTATAGAGGGGTCAAAGCTTCACCCTGCACAACAGAGTTTAGTGAGGAGATGACACATGGACATAATAGTCATCCATGTAAACCTCATAGATGCTCGAGCTATGAGTAAACCTTCTATGGGCCTATGGAGGCCAATGGACAACATAGATTCATTGAGGAGGTTAGTATCTTAACCATGACTATGTTATTAATTGTTATATATTTGTTTTGTATTATGTGTATTTATATCGATAATTTATTGTATGTTGTTACATCCATGTAGCAGACCCTCTACGCCCTTGGATGCATCAATTCCTATCTCCACCACCGATGTAGCAATAGAGGCAACTTGATCATTGGTCGTAGCCCATACATAGGTATGTGTCACATTTGATAAATTTACCATACTCATTTCTTTATTTTATGGCATTCTCAAAATTTTAATGTTCTTGTGTTTCTACAGGATGTGGGAGCAAGTGATGCCAGAGAATGTCCATCTGGGATGGACAAGTCACCTGCATCATAGGTATCATGTGTAGAGTTAATTATCGTTTAAATCTCAAATTGGTTGTGTTTATGTTTTTGAATTTTACTATTTGGTACTAATAGTTCAATATTATTAATATGTATGTAGGTTGTAGACATATTCACTAGTTACAATACTATTGCACTCCTTGGGAACTTGGGCTCTACTTTTGGTTTAGCTTACTCTGGGCCAAGGGAGTTCTCATCACTTGTACATCATGTGGGTGTCTCTCACTTCCCACCCCAAACATATGTCTTTTTCCAAGCATCACCAGTGGATTCACCCATAGGCCACCCATCCACACCACCTCTTCCACCACATCCATCAATAGTGGATGCACTTGTATGCCACCCACCCCCACCACAATTTCCATTGGCCTCATTCACTGAGGCTTCCACATTAGAGGTTTCCTCAGAGCAGGTTGTACAACCAAGTGCTCCACCTTCCAGTGACTCTCTAGCGAGGCCTAAGATATTCACGGTGAGATAATGTGTTGATGATATTTTTTTATGTATCATGAATTTGATTTTGTGTATATTTGTTTTATTTTTTGTATTTGATCCTTTTAACTGACGCAAGGTGGCATCGTTGAGAGATTAGGGTTGTGGAGGAGGGTAACACCCTCGCAATTATCAATAGCATATGCAGTGAGTTGTCTTAGGTTAAATCACAAAGTATCTTTTTGTATGTATTTTAATTCATTGAGGAAACAAACTTATAACAATGTTTTTTTCTTTGTGCAGTCTTCGGAGCGACAAAGCACGCTTAGGCCCATAACCACTTGAGGTTCTTCCTCAAACAAGAGAATAAAAATAGATTTACAGGATGCTCTTGAGGGTGGCAGTGGTCAATGATTGACCAATTACTGCTATTATGTATATACGCCACCATATGGTTGTTTTCCATGTTAAGACACTTGTTGTTGTTTTGTATATTGGGCACGAGGTGCCATTTTGTAAAAAATGTACAATTTAGATGATGTTGAATACACACACACATACATTTCATGGTATTCTTTTTATGTTCATCTCATTGTTTCTTCATTTTATGTTGATGAATGTATGAATTTCAAAGTGAATGAATTTTATGTGTATGAATGTATGATTTTTTTTCTAAAGTGATTATAAATACTTGTGTTACAGATTAACAAATTTCTTATGGTGGAAAATATTACTAAGGGCTAAATCCATAAGTAATGAATGATTCTCATTACCTAAATTTATGGGAAGGGCATACATTTCCTTCAACATTGGTAAAGTTAAACTAATTTCCAATGCATTAGACACACTTGGGTGCACTTGTTGGACGTAGATGGTCGATGGACAAGGCACCAAAGCACTCAAAGTTGATGGATGACACTTGAGTCCACCTTAAAGTACTACTTTCAAGGAAATTATCATATAAAAGAGAGGATGCCTCAAAATTATATATATATATATATATATATATATATATATATATATAAACTTAGTAAAAAAATATATTGCAAACTTGTAAGCGAACAAACTTATAAGCTCAAGTATATGAATCATAAATATATTAATTTTCAAAATTTACAGTCGGTAGTGTCAATTTTTGATCTTTTAACAATGATTTTTTTTAAATGAAAAATAAACTCAAGTTTATGAGCCATAAATATATTAATTTTCTATATATAATACTGGTTACTTGACTTAAAGACCCCAAAACTAACAAAAATTAACAAAAGATTTAATTAGTAGTATACACTAAAGAAAATTTGAGGAAACAAATGTGGCTTACCTAAATGGTGTTGACAATCATACTAAAGACAAGAAATACCACACATATGGTTAGTGCATGAAGCTCCAAAGTTCCACATTTCAATTTGCATGTTTAAACAAATCACATAACTATGATCATCATAAACATATAACAACAAAAATAATATCCTGCAACATATAAATAGATCCAAATGGATACATATCAAATGTCTATATCATTCTAACTAAACCCAACAAATACTAAGCAATGAATCACTAAGATGAGTAAAAATCAAAGTTCTAACCTTCTAAGGCAAAAATATAGGTTGTTACATTTACAAATCCCTAGAACACCACTATGATCTAAAGTAGACTAATCCCTCCTTGCATGTCTTCTCTTGTAGCTTCCCATTTTAACCTATACAACAATAAATATAACTTTACATAACATTATGCAAGGAAAAAGTAAAATCAAAATGTGGATTGCAATGAAAGAAGAATAACAAAAAAAGAAACATTTCTCATTCCAAGAAATAAAAAAACATTTTTTCTAGGGACATATGACTTAACTTTATATCACAAAGTTTCTTTTCATCCAATGAAGTATTTATGACATTTTAATTCTAGGTGAAAAAGTTTGCCATGCTTGCCTTGCCTTGAGTTGCCATGCCATGCCATACCATGTCGTGCCTTGCCTTTCCAAGCCATGCCATGTCTTGCATGTTAGGATATTTAGACACTTAGGAGTTAGTTAAGAGCTACTTGATCTAATGTGTTGTTAGGTAAAATTGTGTTTCTTTAGTATGCATTAGTATGCATTTGTATTTAGGAAATCCGACAGTCACGATATGTTCCCGACATTGAGTGATCCGACAGTTCATATTCTCCTCGATCTTAACGACCATTGATCTGTGGCTTAGCACCTGATTTGTCCATGATATATATTTAAAGAGCATGGAGGGTCATTTTTCGATGATCGATTGTGAGAAAATCTCTCTGTAATCTTTTGCTTTTGCATTAATACATTTCTCCAAGTGGTCGCGTTGGTTGAGGATGTGGATGTTTCCCCGTAGGGGTTTTACCATGTCAAAACATCGGTGTGTTGATATTTGATATGGTTTTTTGAGTGGTTACTGAAGGTGTTCATCCTTTGTTGGAATACATGTGTTGTCAAACATGGTATTAGATCCTGTTTGAAGACCCGCTCCTATTGTAGAACGAGATCGTGAAGCCGAGTTGCCTCATCTATGTTTTCTTCCATTTCCATACATTTTTGGGGTGAGAGGACTGTTCCATTGTGTCTAGAGCACTCGTTTGAGCTAGGAAAACTTTTCATTTCACTCGAAAAGGTTTTTGTTTTCCCAAGATACAACCATTTCGGCTATATCCAGAGGTATAAAGCCCGAATACACCCTTTTAAAATTTTTGCAGAGTATTATTTTGGTTTTATATTGTTTGTTGTCGGGTTGCTACTCTTTCAGATTTGTGTATTCTCTTTTCCCCGCACCTTGCGTGATCTCGAAAAATCAGAAATAGATAGGAAAATGTGCATTTTCTAGGTAAGCTAACCGATATCTAACCCTTGTTGTCATCGAAGAGGGAAATTTTTTTCTTGTCTGAAAATAGTTTTTTATGAGCACGCTCTCCAAGGCCCTCTTCAACAACAACAACAAAAATCCTCCTGCTAAACAATACAATATGTTTTGCTAGCCAACTTGGTTAAAAGTTGCCTTATTAAGGAAGAGGTGTTGAGTTCAAGTCTCTCTTTTGGTTACTTTTTTTGAAAAAGTTCATGCTCCATTGTAAAGTGTATTTCACTTCAAGTATAAAAGTGAATCACTATAAGTAGCTTTAATATTTTATTTTAGAGTTATTTATTTTGCATGCATTTTTCTTTTATAAAGAAACTTCATTGTAAAATTTATCCACACTTCTTTTTATAAAAGTGGGTCACTTCATAAAGAAACTTGCACCACCACGTGGTCCTTTGGTTACCGTTTATGCATTTTTTTAAAATGGCATAACTTTCACATCCGAAGTCCGTTTTCAGTGCCGTTTTTTTTTAAAACTGCCTAATTTCTCAAAATATTTCCATCCATATCATCGGTTTCATTTTTTAAATCCATATTATCTACATATTTAATATGACTTCTTCCAATAATCGTTTTCTTACCAACACCAACTACTTTCAATGGAAATCCCATATGGAGGATTTATTAAGAAGTAAAGGCTTGTACCAGATTACCTTGGCAAAGGAAAAAGAACCCACTGATGTTGATAAGAAAGTTAACTGGGATAGTGACAAAGCACGTGGACTGATCAGAATTTCCATCTCTCCTAATTTAAGGTTCCACCTTAAATAAATTAATGACCCCGATGAAGCTTCTGAAAAACTTGAATATGTGTTTGGTAAACACAATATTATTTGAGCACATCAGTTAGAAAATCAAATAATGACTTTAAGTCCAAATGATTTTTCTTGCATTGCAGAATATCTATCTAATTTTAAAACACTCAGAATTTTATGTGAAGAATGTGAGATAAAGATGGAGGAAGAGCGTTGCATCTATATTATTCTTTTTAAGCTAGGTAGTGCATATTCTATGTTTGTATCTACCTTTTATACCATGAGAGAGGCTCTAGGGAAATCTTATAAAAAACCCACTCTTGAGTCATTTTGTGATCCTTTGATTAGAGAGAAAGATAAGCTTATACAACTTGGAGTGATCAACATTGCAGGTACCTCCAACAAAGCCTTAGTCGTCCAATAGAAATATAAACCCAAGAATCCCAAGAAGCAACATACTATCCATAACAACGAGAAACATAAGAGTCCCAAACCCACTCAGACAAATTCAGTTCCTAATGGTGAAAAAGGAGAAAAATCTAAAAATAAGAAGACCGACATACATTGCAACTTTTGTGATAAAGATGGTCATGATGATTCCAAATGCTTCAAGAAGATGGCAGCTTTAGAAGCAATGATGAAGAAGCACAACTTCAATATTGATTCTTCTTCTTCTTCTTATTCTCATGGACATGCACTTTTTGCTTCTAGTTTCTCCTTCAATGCAACTTCTACTTCTTCTTCTGATGAGTGGCTTATTGATTCTGGAGCATCTTATCATATGGCTAAGGATAAAGACATATTTTCTGCTCTAAATGAATGCAACATCAAGAAAATATTTGTTAGTGATGATAGATCTCTTAGTGTTGTAGGATCTGGAACATTTCAAGTAGATAATGGTCATTTCAATGATGTATTATTTGTTCCAAGTCTTTCTTGTAACCTTCTATGAATATATCCAATCACTCATTCATGTGAAGGTAAAACCATAGAGTTTTCATCTCATCGAGTTGTAATCAAGGATTTAAAGGATCCTAAGCATGTTCTTGCAACTGGAATTGCTGATGATATTACTAGGTTGTACAATTTTGACAACTTTGGGTCATCATCTTTTCCATCAATTTTTGTTGCTCATGGCGATGACTTAGCAAACTTTGGCTTGAGTGGTTTGGTCATCTAAACTATCGCTCATTGCAGAACTATGTAATCAATATATGGTGACTGGTCTTCCTCTTGTTTCATGCAGAGATGGTGTTTTTTCATGTTGTGTTCTCGACAAACATCATCGGGACAATTTGACAAATGTGCTTCTTGGCACGCATCAAACCCTTTGTAGCTTGTTCTCAGTGACTTGTGTAGTCCACTTTCTTCTCCTTCTTTTTCTGGATGCAATTATTTATTAACTTTCATTGATGAATTTTCCAGACGTACTTGGGTTCACTTCTTAAAACTTAAGAGAAAAGTTTTTGACAAGTTTTTGGCCTACAATGCCCTTGTAGAAAAGCAATCTAGACATCAAATTCAAAGGTTAAGAATAGATAGTGGAGGCAGATATGTGAACAATAATTTTACAAGTTACTTCACTACACATGACATCCAAATGAAACACACTGTTCCATATACACCACAACAAAATGGTGTTGCTCAGAGAAATAACAACACATTAAAATAAATGGCTAATTGTATGATCCAATCTAAGGGATTAAGTCTAAAGTATTGGGAGAAAGCCATCAACTGTGAAAATTACATAGTAAATCATACTCCCACAAAGGATCTTAAAAATATAACATCGGAATAATCTTGGACTAAAATTAAACCAAATATAAGTCACTTTCATGTATTTGGCAGTATAGCATGGGCTTAGATTCTTGATGAGAAAATGAAAGCATTGTAGCCTAAACGTGAGAAGTGTATATTTGTTGGTTATTCTGAAGATGTAAAAGGTTATAGACTTAGTCAACCACATTGTAATGAAATTAATATTAGAAGAGATGTTAAATTTGATGAAAATATCTTGGTCTACAAGCCTAATTTGACAATTTTACCTTCTTCATCCCGCGAGCCATCTTTGACATTTGTGCCTTCTTTGGCCTACGATCCATCTTCGACGTTTGTGACTTCTTCTATTCATATTCTAGTTTATTATTCATATGATGACAGTGAGGATGAAAATCCACCTCCGCCTGCTCACCTTCCTCCAGATGTTCCCTTTAAACGTAAACACGCACTAGCTCCACCACTTCCTATATGGGTTTGTTCAACACGAGAAGAAACTGGTGATATTGTCGGTGATCCTTCAGATCAATGTCGAACATGTTCACAATTCCAGCGAGCCTCTTCTCTTTTGGCTCAAGTTTCAAATCCTCATGATCCAGAGACATTTGTAGAAGCTTCAAGTAATCCAGATTAGGATACAACAATGGATGAAGAGTATCGTTCTTTAATGTCAAACGATACTTGGGATCTTGTACCTCTTCCAAAAGGAAGAAAACTTGTCAAAGGTAAATGGGTCTACAGAACTAAGTATGCATCAGATGGAAGTGTTGAAAGACACAAGCATTGATTAGTTTCCAAAGGATTTTCCCATGTTGAAGGAATTGACTATAATGAAACCTTTGCCCCTGTAGCCAAAATGAATTACATGTGCCTTGTTCTTGCCCTTGTTGCCTCACATAAATGGGAGGTCCATCAGATGGATTTTAAATCCTCCTTCTTTCATGGAGATTTTCAAGAAGAAATATACATGGAACAACCTCCTGGCTATGTCCAGAATGACTCTAGCCTTGTTTGTTTCCTTAAGAAATATATTTATGGTCTTAAGCAAGCTCCCCGAGGTTGGTATGCCAAAATGGACAACTTTCTTATTGACACTAGATTCTTTAGGTTCCATTCCAATCCTAATGTCTATACCAAGAAAGTAGGAAGCCATCTCATAATCCTTGTCCTTTATGTTGATGGCCTTATCCTTACTGGTAATGACTCAAAAATTTTAAACCATGTGAAAACCAACCTTAAGAATAAATTTGAAATGACAGACTTAGGATTTTTGCACTATTTCCTTGGCCTCTGAGTTTTTCAAACCAATGAAGGAAATTTTATTTCCCAGTCTAAGTATGCTTGTGAATTTCTTCCTCGCTTTCACATGGAATATTGTAAACCAACCCCTTCTACATTCCAGTCTAGAGTCAAGTTTGTTGCCACCTGTACTTCTCCCGAAGTTGATGCCACCTTGTACCATCAGTTAGTTGGTAGCCTCTTGACTCATACCCATCCTGATATTTCCTTTTTTGTTGGTCTTCTTGCCTAGTATATGAAAACACCCCATGAAATCCATTGGAAAGAAGCTAAAATGATACATCATTATTTCCATGGTACATTTTAGTTCTGGATACATTACAGTTCAGGGGGGACTCCTTTATTGGTTGGTTTCATTGATTCAGATTGGGCTGACGACCCTGATGATTGGAAATCTACTACAGGTTATGTTTTTAGCCTTGGTTTAGGACCTGTCAGTTGGACGTGTAAGAAACAAAAGGCTATTTCACTTTATTTAGCAGAAGCAGACTATCGAGAAATGATAAATGCAATTCAGGAAGTCTTGTCGCTTCGATAGATCCTTTCAAATTTTGGATTCCAACAACAACATCTGACCAACCTTTGGTGGGAAAATCAGAGTGCCATCAATCTCGCCAAAGACCCAGTTCAACATCGACATAGAAAACATGTAAATCTACACATGCACTTCATCAGAAATATAATTCATGATCAAGTTATTGAAGTTCTCTTTTTCCCTATAGAAGATCAAGTTGCATACATTTTCATAAAGTCTCTTATAGAAGCGAAGTTTTCTAAACTTCGATCTATGTTAGAAGTTCAGGAAGTTGTCATGAAGGGGGTGTTATCACATAGATTTTTAAGGGTCAATAAAATATTTAGTTTGATTTTGAGTCATAGTTTTACCTTAGGTTATAGGTTTTATGTCCCTTTCCCCTAGCCATTTTTCATTTTTTGGTATGAATAAGTTATGATTAGTTTGGTTTTGGTCTGAAGAGTCATTGAGTCACATTTTTTAAAAACTCATCATCATTACCCTGACATGTCACTTTATCCATGTTGTACGCTGACCCATCCTCTTGTCACTTTTCTTGTTAAAATGTCAAATATAGTCTGAGTTGTACACTACCAACTCACTAGGAGAGTTCACAGTGCTTTCAAAGTACATATTTCATTTATAGTCATCATTTATCTTAAAGGGTCATGTCAATTGGAGATCTCCTTGATTTCAGAGTTGATTTTTAAACCAATATCTAGGGATTATTGTTATGAATGTTTTAACCATTTTCTCCAAGTGTGCAAAGCATCCTCCAGCTTGGGGCTGCGAACTGGTGTTATAGACAGGCGTTGCGCACTTCCCTATGAACTGGTTGCAGGGGATGAGTTGGTGGTTAGACCAATTATAGGTTCTCCTGTGAAAATATGAAGATATCAGCCTTCAGATCCAAGCTACTAGGTACTCTATGAGATTTTCCACCTTGTTTTAAGGTTTAGAAAGGGTTTAATGGATGTTCCTCTTTATGGCATTGTGAATTCATGGATGGCACTGTGAACTATCTCATTGATCTGTAAATAAGCTCCAGAACCCTATCCTTGCGCTCTCTATCTTATCCCTTGAATCCATCAACATCCTTGGGCCTATGTTACCTTATCTATTAATCCTTGGCCTCTGCATCACTCGTCCCACACATCTTTTCCAAAACCGTTTCCTTGGCGCTGCAAACTCTGTGCAGTTAGCCAACACTACAAACTCTTTATTCCATCACCCTTTGCAAAGTAGTCTTTCACCAATTCATCAGTTGTTCACACTCCTTTTTGATCTGATTATGAAGTTAACCCCACTGTTAGACAATTTGATTCTTACTTAAAAGCATTGTCACTGTGAGAAGTTTGTTTGACCTTTTCTCATTTTTTCCCAGTGATCATTTCCCCTGCTTCTCTGTTTTCACCTGTGGGTAATTATTCAGTACCGTGACAAGGCCTTCCCAGCTAGTACTAATGGATAATCAACAAAAGAAGGTTTACAAAGGAGTGGAAATTGTGAGGACATAGCCTTATGATATGAAACTATTTTTTGAGGAACCCCTAATCAGGGAGCTCTTCCAAAGAGTGGGCTATATTAATTTATGTCAGAATATGCAAAGGGGGCACTCAAAGGTGGTTGAAGAATTCACACTAAACTTTGATGGAACCAAGACCAAGGTTGGGATACTAGAATTTGAGGAATCTGATAGGACCATTTCAACAACCACTGAGATACCTAGTACTGGGGAGAGATGGTTCAAGGCCATGACCCTGAACGCTGCCTTTTCAAGGGAGTTCCTCAAACTAGAATACCAAGAAGAAAATTTGTCAAAGGGTGTGCCCAAAAACCATATGTTGGAGGGTTTTGATAAGATGTTGAAGATAATTCAAAGATACTTTACCTGTGAAGGGATATTTAGCATGATCTATCAATACCACATAAGGCTACTTCTACACTTAATAGGGAAAGATGCTATGAATCTTCCTTTCTACTTGTTTAGAAGTATTGGAAAAATGTTTGACAGGGTTCAGGGTAAATCTAAAGCAGTTGATACAAGTGTTTTTCATTCAAGACGGGTAAAGATGTAGGTGATGGATGAATTAAGAAAGAGAAACATGGAATGGGAATAATTCATTACTTCTTCAAACTTTCATCTTAACATTTCTCCTACCCCACAATCTAAGGTACAAATCCCTCTTCAGGTTGACAAGATTGTACAGTTGGGTGTAAAAAAGAAAAGGAATAGCATCAAGTCCGTTAAAAATTATAAAGCGACAAAAGAAAATGAAGAAGAAGGAGGACCCTCTCAGTATCCACGAAGAGAGGTTTCACCTTTTCCAGCTCTCAGTCCAGTAGAGACTCCTTCAACTAGAGCCACATGTTTGAGAAGAAGAAATTTGTTGTTCTCTTCACCACCTTTTGCAGACAAGGTCAAGGCTAGGAGACATGTTACTAGAGCATCAACAAAACAAGAAGTCATTGTTAAGAAAGTTACAGTGGGAGCCCCAATCTAGAGAAAGGGTAAAACTATACCTATTAAGGAGCACATTGAAATTGTAGACATAACTACTCCTCTAGAAAATCATACCTTTAAGAGGTTAAATAAACATCTTAAAGAGGCAAGGAATGAAATTGATAAAATGAAAAGGGAGGAGTTGGTTGAAAAGAAGAAGCTAAATGAACTTATGGAAATGTATCGTGGAACTCTTGACAAGGCCAAATTTATAGCTAAAAGGTTTCGACCTCTCCACAGGTAGCTTAGAAACTTGTATAGACAAAACATAGCCTACCAGAGTCAAATCGAAGGGATAAAGACGGAGCTACAACCTTTCAGAGAGGAGATGTCCAAGAAGAATCTTGATATATTATCTAAATATTCCACTAGGAAAATCTCTAGAGTCAAAAAGTGAAGATGATGAACACCTTGACTCATACCCATTTTTTACAGTTTCCTATTTTTGTATTTTGCAAATTTGAAGACAGTCACGTTTGATAAGTCATGATTCAATTGAGGGTGTGTTAGCCTTCTTAGTCTTATATCAGTACCATATGTTATTATAACATTTGGTGATACTGGGAATAGGTTTTTGAGTGTTTTGATTCATTTTCAAAGGAAAAGAGAAGCTACAGAAGAGTTCACAGGGCCTGGTGTTGCAAACTAGCTGATACAAGCTAGTGCTGCGAACTATGTTGAGAACTCTTGATCTAGAGGTTTTGGAGGAATCAATGGTTTCCATATGGGTAGATGTGTATATGACAGTTTCTAGAAGGTCAGTTGAAGGCTAGAGGGACACTTGACAAAGGGATATGGCTCAAAGTACACATCAGCAAGCACATTTAATATGATTAAGGAGGTTACCAGCATTAGCCTAGTTTTTAGCAGTTTGTTACTTTTTGTTGAACAACTGTATTTACTCCACCTTTAGGTGTGGGAATCCTATGCAAGAAGGGGAATTCAAATTGTAAATCTTTCATTGAAAACCTAGGCTATAAGATAGACATTGGAAATCATTGAAGGGTTCAAAGGATTGTAATGAAACTCATATTTTTGAATATGTGATGTTACAGAGCCATCTCTGGATTTTGTGTATTAGACCTGAGACTTTTTTATTAATAGAAATCAGTTCCTTTCCCATTATCGTATTTCTATATTACTCTAATTCTAGTGTAATTTGAATGCTTCATTTTATTTATTGTATTTGTATTACAATGAAGCTTTTGTTGTGATAATAATATAGTTTTATGAGAGTTTATCTTTTGATTAAAGAAGTTCTTATGTCAAAAGGTTTTCCTCATATGTCTGCTAGTATTTCCTGATGTGAGAGGTAGACATATTTATTTTCTCACTAAATTATTTCATCTATCCATTTTACTCTTTAAAACCCTGATCTAAGTTATCCAAGACCTCATTTGCTGATGCATTTTCTCTAGAACCTTCTGTGATTTTCATTGTTCTGATTGAGTTTTGATCCATTTGACATCATCATAAAAAATTATCTTTAAAACTACTGATGGGTGTTGAGATTACACTTTAGTCGTCAAAGTGTGACTTTCAGTGCTAACATTCTTGGCACCATTGTCGGGGAATGGATTGAAAAAATTTCCCCGGGATTGAAGAACAAAGAAAATACTGATTCTGAGGGTGCACAATAATCAGTAAATTGAAGACTGCAAATTGCACCTGGCGACTCCAATTTTTCAGTTGTGGCTCCTAAAGGTAGACACATGAGGTCTACTTCACATTTACCTTTGGCTACACCTGAAGCTGACCCAAAGAAGATCATTAAGAAAGGAAAATCTTCTTAAGAAGGATTTTCAACTACAATCTCAGGTACTACTGGAAAATTTCGTGATTCTAATTTTCAAACACAAGTAGTTGTATCTAGTGTTCCTCCTTTACCTTTTGTTGAAACTCCTGAAAAAGTTAAATCTTGGAGATTTCCCTATAGAGTATTCCTCTTTTCCCCCTCAATTGAAAGAAGAAATATTTGAAAATTTTGAAGTGCTTGCCTCACATGATGTTGTAAATTGGTTTAGACTCGAGAGTCTAGAGGATTTTCCTACCCTAGGTTCTCCTTCTCCTCGTTCTTTTAAATTTGTTGTGACCAAAGAAGAAGGAACCTAAATTCCCTTGGAGTTTTCACCATCCACTTCCAAGACTCAACCTCTTTTGTTAAAACTGAAACTTCTCCATCCTATACTCTTCCTTCTCCTAATATACCCATCATACAGACTATAGTTGTACCAATCAATTCTCCCCCTAGTTCTCCTAGAATTTATAATCCTCATCTTCATAATCAAATGGTAGGTGAAAACCATCCTAGAAATAAGATGGATGTCATAGTGGCTTCTAGGTATGCTCTTGTAGTGCCGCCTCAACCTATGAATGCTCTCCCAGTAGGATACTATCTTAAGTATATGCCCAAATTCACAGGAGAAAAGGACATAACTGTATAGGAACATATTAAAGATTTTTATAGCTATGCTGATAATCTAAACATTGAAAATGAGGATGTATGGATGAGATTTTTTGTACAAGCCTTGATGGTGAAGTTGGGAAATGGTTTAGGGGTTTACCTCTTGGATCAATTGTTGGGATTGAATCCCTTGATGATTCCTTTTTAAGACATTGGGGTGATAAGAAATATTTTTTTTATTATATTATAGAGTTTGGGTCACTCAAGAGAAAATAAGGGGAATCATTTTCAAAATGTTCCAAAAGGTTTAATAAAATGTACAATAAAATCCCTACAGAGATCAAACCTACTGAAACCTATGCCAAATTAACTTATGCTAGTGCCTTTGATCCTTAATTTTGACTCATGTTGAGAGAGAGAAGATCTACCTCTTTAGCTTATATGCAAGATGCAACATTGGAGGTGGAATCAAATATATTTTCAGTTGATAAGCTAAGAGGAAAATCTGATAGAGAGAGGAGAAAACAAAAAGATGAAGCTTCAACTTCTGATTCTTCTGGTGTCAACCCTCAGGTGGATGAATTAACGAAATTGGTTAAATCACTTTCGACAAAGATGGAAAAATGAAACTTGAGGGAAGACAAACTAACAAAAACACACAAGATAATGGAAACATGGGTAATTTCAGAAGACAAAATAATTCTCCCCAGATCCTTCAAAGAGAGAAAATGAATAGAGATGACCAAAAGGTTCAGAGACCTCTTCAAAATAACATGGTTGATGATGAAGAAGGAGAATATGAAGGAACAAATCAAGAAATTCATTTTCTAGGTGACACCTCTAGCTCCCCTCATTTAACTCAGTCTACTTATGAAGAGTTCCTTATGAACAATCAACTAAATGAATTGAGTAAAGGAGAGAAAACAAAAGAAAATCAAAACAAGTACAACTTGAGGTCTAAATAGAAGGAAGGAAATCCCAGTACTTCCAATCAGCTTAAGAAATAAAAAAATTATGCTAAAATAGTGACTACAACCAATAAAGAAAATGAGGAACAAAATAATCAACCTGTGATTAAGGCCCATGTTCTAGAAATTAAAGAGATCCTAAAATCTCCTTCTTTTTTCATCTTTGAAAATGAAATATAGAAAATTAAAATTCTAGTCCCATTTTTAGAGTTGATCAAGAATGAAGAATTTAAGAGGTACCTTTCCAAAATGTTGTAGCCTAAGCCTACTTCCCACTTGACAGACTTAGTGAATTTACAAGATGAAAAACCAACAGTCATATTGGGGCCTTTGGTAGAAGATACATATGATTCCTCTCCTCCCTTTTACACCTCATTGAATATTCATGATAAAATTTTGCATAATTTCTTGTTGGACTTAGGTGCATCTCATAACTTAATGCCTAAGACTGTCATGAATGAGTTGGGTCTTGAAATTACCAAAACATATCACGATCTATACTCTTTTGACTACAGGAAGGTGAAATGACTTGGAGTGATTAAAGACCTGGTTGTTACCCTGTTTCAACTTCCTATGAAGAGTGTGGTCATGGATATTGTAGTGGCCAATGTTCCCCCTAAGTTTGGGATGTTATTGTCAAGGTCTTGGATTAAAATATTGGGGGGAACATTGCATATGGACCTCTCATATGCCATTATTCCTGTCTTTGGAGGTGAGCACATAAGGTTGTACAAAGAAGCACAACTAGCTTACATTATTAGTGATGAAGCTAATCCCACAAACCATCCTATTTATGCAGTTGAAATTGATTTGGGATCTAGTATTATGCAATGTACTGATGTTCCCTAGATACCCTTGGAAATAAAAAAACAACCTCTAACAATGTGTGAAACACCTCCTCAAGGTACCCAAGTTTGGAAGATGTATTTTGATGGGGGCTCTTCTAGAGAAAGTGTTGGTGCTAGAGTGGTATTTATTTCTCCTTCTAAAGAAGTCATATCCTTGTCTTACAAGTTGGAGTTTGAAACTACAAATAATGTTTCAGAGTATGAGGCTCTAGTTTTGGGGATGAGGGTAGCTAAATATATGAAAATTGAGGAGTTATCAGTTTTTGGGGATGCATAAGTGATTGTGCATCAGGTAAGAAATATGTATCAAGCAAAGAATCCAAGGTTGAGGACTTATATAAATGAGGTATGGGATCTTATCAACAATTTTTTCCTAGATTTTAACATCTCATTTGTTCCTAGAGAAGAGAATGCTATGGTTGATTCTTTGGTTGTTTCTTCTAGTAATTTCAAAATCCCATTACCCCCAAAACTCAAGTATGATGTAGAAGTGAAGTATAGGCCCTCTATACCTAAAAATTTCAAACATTGGAAGGTTTTTGAAGATGATCTTGAGATTAAGATATTTCTAGAAACCATGGAAGAGTTTTCTTCTCTTCACATTGATCAAGATCAAGATACTGAGAAAAACCCTCATGCTGACATATTCCTGAACAAAATTGTAGACCACAAGATTGTCCAATAGCCTAGTAACCATATTCCCAAAGGATTGGTACCTTTGGAGAGACTATTTGATAGAAATGATGTGGATTTGAAGGTTAAGGGCTCAAATGAAGAAGTTGATGTGACATAATGCAATCTAGGTACTGAGAAAACCCCCAAGTATGTCAAGTTGTCTAAAATTCTATCTGAGGAAAAAATATATGAATATGTGAAATTATTAAAAGAGTTTGCTGATGTATTTGCTTGGAAATATGATGACCTACAAACTTATGATACAAGCATCATTGAACACAAAATTCCTTTAAAAGAGGATACCAAACCATTCAGGAAGAAACTAAGACAAATTAACCCCATGTTGTTGCCTATTATGGAAAAGGAAGTCAAAAAGATGCGCGATGCTAAGATCATCATACCTTTGAGGTACTCTAAGTGGGTGGCTAATCTATTCCCTATGAGGAAAAAGAACGGTGAAATCAGACTTTGTGTTGATTTAAGAAATATAAAAAGGAGTTCCAAGAAAGATAATTATCCCTTGCCTAAGATGGAACATATTTTTCAAAGGGTGATCGATTTATCAAGGATGTCCATGATTGATGGATTCTTGGGCTACAATCAGATCTCTATTTTACCTGAAGACAGAGAGAAAAAAAAATTCACTACTCCTTGGGGCACATTCATATGCCAAGATGCCTTTTGGTCTCATGAATGCAGGAGAAACCTTCCAACATGCAATGTATATTTCCTTCATTGGAGAAAAGGACAAATTGGTGGTCATCTATTTGGATGAAATTACAATGTTCTCAAGATCTGATAAGGATAATTATCATCATTCGAAGAAAGTTTTCCTGAAATGTAGAAAATTTGGGTTGTCACTCAATCCCATGAAGTCTTTGTTTTCTATGAAACACGATAAGTTGTTGGGGCACATTGTCTCAATAGAGGGGGTAAGGATTGATCCAAGTAGATTAGAGGCCATCAAGACTCTGTCTCTCCCTAGGTCCAAGAAATAGATTCAGTCTTTCCTAGGTAAAATAAACTTTTTGAGAAGATTCATTTCTAATTTTGCTAAATTGGTAAAGTTTATCACATCCATGCTAAGAAAGGGAAATGAGGTAAAGTGGACTCTTGAAGCTCAATTTTTTTTTGATCAAATCAAACAAGCACTAACTGAGGCACCTATTCTTATCACCCCTGACTATTCAAAAGAATTTTTGATATTTTCTTTTTCCTCAAATGACACATTGAGTGTTGTTCTTCTTTAGAAAAACACAGATGGGATGGAGTAACCCATTTGTTTTTTCAACAGGGCACTAAGGGATGCAGAGGTTAGGTATGATATTATGGAGAAGTAGACTTATGCTTTGGTTAAATACCTCAAATCCTTCAGCATATATATTTCGTATTCTAGAATTATTTCATATGTCCCATCAAGTTCTGTGAAAAAAATCTCAATCCAGCTTGACATAGATGGAAAGAAGAGTAAGTGGATTGCCAAAATTCTGGATTTGGACCTTGAAATGAAGCCTACTAAGTTGGTTAAAGGTAAAGGTTTAGCTAGCTTGTTAGCTGAATCAAACTGTAAAGCACTTGGGGTTAATTTTATGAATGCAACTTATGTATATCAACATATTGATATTTCTAGGAGCAACTCACAAATTAGTCCCAAATTGATAGAGTGTAATTGGTACAAGGACCTTATACATTTATTG
>ML822896.1:82690-99383 GCA_009831015.1 Picea engelmannii
TTCTAGCAAATTTAACCATTTATCTAGGGCATCTGCATCTATTTGACCTTCAAATACGGGAATATCAAAATTAACCTGTACCTTGAAAGGTGATGTGCCTCCAAATTGGTCGCTTAATGAAGATGCGCCTAATGATATCGACAGGCGTTGAAGGATGTGGGAAAAATTCTCCATCATTTCGTCCCTCTGTCGCGTGAGAGCTTGCTCAAGCAACAGACTGATAGGATCTACTGCTCCATCGTTTTTCTTTTCTTCTGCCATTGAGGGTTTCTTGGGTGTGCGAGAGAGATTTTCCTTGAGAGAGACAAGCTTGAGACACAACTTGTTATACTTGGACCTCGTCGGGGACATGCACTGAAAAAAAACGATCAAGAGCAGCCTGCTATGATACCACTAATCTGGATTATTTTCGGCACGAAATGAGAGCGGAGATATAATAAAGAAATGCACAGAGATATTGCCGATATTCAATAATATAACATGAATGTATCAGATATGCAACCATAAACACAAATATACAGTAATACATGATTTCTATTAATCAGAGAAATGTACAGAGACTGTAAAAATACAGAGTGAAAGACTCGCTAGAATGGTGGCAGCTTATCTCTGAGAAGAGATGTGACAGCTACTCGCATTCACAAGAAGATGCTTACAATGAGGCTCGGAAGGCCCTTTTACAATAGACAGGAATGTCAAAATTCCTATACATCCAAAAACCTAACCCTAGGATATGAAGTGCCAAAAGTCATGTGGGCCCCGTTTGGGTAAGTGAGTACATCAACTTCCCGGGGTCGTAACTTTTGCATACGATCTCCGTTTTAGGCGTGTGATGGCTCGTTGGAAAGGTATTGTCGAGGAGATTCATTTTGGAGGCTCAATCATGCCTTCGACTATAATTTAGAACCTCTATCTCAAAAAACATTCATTTGGACCCTCAAAATGGCCCCAGAAGTTAAAACCTGCTAAAAATAGTAAATTGCCAAAATGGCCAGAAAACTGTTTTGAGCCATATGGAAAAGGTGGGTGGCCACCGATATACACCTGGATCAGGACTTGACAAGACTAAGGTGAGATATTTAAAAGTGAAAGAAATCATATACTGCATTGTTGATCATGTTTTGTATTGGAAGGATCCTGTTGGGGTTCTTCTATGATGTTTAGACCCAGATGATGAAAAAAAACCATGTCTGACTTTCATGATAGCCTGTGTGGAGGCCATCATTTTTGGAGGAACAAAACATATAAAACACTCAGAGCTGGGTACTTTTGTCCTAGTCTGTTCAATGATATTTTTGCAAATATCAGGGATTGTGATAAATGTAATAAATTCTCAGGCAAGAAACATCTAAAATATCTACCTCTGAAACCCATAATGGAATCTAGTCCTTTCTAGAAATGGGGATTAGATTTCAATGGAGAAATCTATCCATCTTCAAGTTGTCAGCATCATTGGATACTGATTACCACTGATTATTTCACCAAGTGGATAGAATTCATTCCTATAAGAAATGAAACACATAAAGTAGTTATTGGCTTCATGGAAGACCTTTTTGTCAAGGTTTGGATGTCCTAACAAGATTATGATTGATAATGCTACAACTTTTAAAGATGAACCCCTGGTCAAGTTTTGTGAAAAGTTTGGAATACAAATTATTCATTATATTCCTTATTACTCTCAAGGTAATGGATTGGCAGAGTCCTCTAACAAAAGTCTAGTAAAGATCATCAAAAAACTGTTGGAGGATAACAACAAATATTGGGATTCAAAGATGAAATTTTCTCTCTGGGAAGATAGAGTAACCACCAAGAGATCAATTGGTACTACCCCATTTCAGTTGGTCTATGGAACTAAGGGTGTTTTTCCTTCTCAAATTTCATTACCTGTGGAAAACTTCTTGCAATATCAATAAGGAGAGCTAGATGATATGATCAGGAGGATGCATCAGCTAATGGAAGTACAACAAAATAGGGAGCAACTCCTTGATAAATCACAGAGTCATCAACAAAAGATCAAGCAAGATTTTGAAAAGAAAGTAAACGAAGAAGATTTCCAGTTGGGAGACTTGGTGCTCAAATGGGATGCACAAAGGCAAGACAAAGGAAAACATGGTAAATTCAAATCCTTTTGGATTGGTCCTTTCAATATTTCTGAAGTTTTTCAAAATAATACTTATAAATTGTAGAACTTGGAAGACTCTGAACTTTCTAGTGGCCCAGTTAATGGGAATTTTTTGAAGAAATACTTTTCTTAAATCCATGAGTGGCTTTCCCTTCCATTGTAAATATCAGTTTTAGTTTGTTTTGTTTCTTTTGAATAATGACCCCATAGATCTTGGATAAGACATTGAAACTTCTTGTTCTTGGCAGCTCACAGGGCGCATGCCATCCCCTATGGAGCCAATGTTATCACATATATTTTCAAGGGTCAACAAAATCTTTAGTTTGATTTTGAGTCATATTTTTACCTTAGGTTATAGGTTTATGTCCCTTTCCTATAACCAATTTTCATTTTTTGGTATGAATAAGTTATGATTAGTTTGGTTTTGGTGTGAAGAGTCATTGAGACACATTTTTAAAAAATTCACCATCATTACCCTGACATGTCACTTTCTCCATGCTATACATTGACCCATCTTCTTGTCACTTTGCTCGTTAAAATGTCAAATCTAGTCTGAGTTGTACGCTGCCAACTCACTAGGAGAGTTCACAACACTTTCAAAGTACATATTGCATTTATAGTCATCATTTCTCTTAAAGGGTCATGTCAATTGGAGATCTCCTTGATTTCAGAGTTGATTTTTAAATCAATATCTAGGGATTATTGTTATTAATGTTTTAACCATTTTCTCAAAGTGTGCAAAGAATCCTCCATCTTGGCACTGTGAAATCGTGTTACATATAGGCGTTGCGCACTTCGCTGCAAACTGGTTGCAGGGGATGAGTTGGCGGTTTGACCACTTGTAGGATCTCCTGTGAAATATGAAGATATCAGCCTTCAACTCTAGGATACCAGGTACTCTATGAGTTTTTCCACCTTGTTTTAAGTTCTAGAAAAGTGTTAATGGTTGTTCCTCTTTGTGGCATTGGGAACTGATGGATGGCACTGTGAACTATCTCACCCATCTGTAAATAAGATGCAGAACCCTCTCCTCGTGCTCTGTATATTATCCATTGAAGCCATAAGAATCCTTGGGCCTAGGTTACCTTATCTATTAATCCTTGGCCTCTGCATCACTCATCCTACACATCTTTTCCACAACCCTTTCCCTAGCATTGCGAACTCTATGCAGTCAACTAGCGCTATGAACTCTCTATTCCAGCACCCTTTTCAAAGTAGTCTTTCACCAATTCATCAAATGCTCACACTCTTTTTTTATCTGATTAGGAATTTAACCCCACTGTTAGCCAATTTGAGTCTTAATTAGAAGCATTGTCACTGTGAGAAGTGTTTTTGGCCTTTTCTCATTTTTTTTCCAGTGGTCATTTCCCTTGCTTCTCTGTTTTCATGTGTGGGTAATTATCCAGTACTGTGACAAGGCCTTCCCAGCTAGTACTAATGGATAGTAAAAAAAAGAAGGTTCACAAAGTAGGGGATATTGTGAGGACAACGCATTATTATATGAAACTATTTTTTGAGGAATCCCTGATCAGGGAGGTCTTCCAAAGAGTGGGTTGTATTAATTTCTATTAGAAAATGCAGAGGGGGCATCCAGAGGTGGCTAAAGAACTCGCATTGAACTTTGACGGAACCAAGACCAAGGTTGGGCTACTAGAATTTAAGGTATCTGAGAGGACCATATCATCAGCCATTGAGATACCTAGTACTGGGGAGAGATGGTTCAAGGCCATGAACCTGAACGATGCCTTTTCAAGGGAGTTCCTCAAACCATAATACCAAGAAGACAATTTGTCAAAGGGTGTGCCTAGAAACCATATGTTGGAGAGTTTTGATAATATGTTGAATATAATTCAAAGATAATTTACCTATGAAGGGATATTTAGCATGATCTATCAATACCACATAAGGATACTGCTACACTTAACATGGGAAGATTCTATGAATCTTCCTTTCTACTTGTTTAGAAATATTGGAAAAATGTCTAACAAGGTTCAGGCTAAATCTAAGGTAGTTGATACTAGTGTTTTTCCTTCAGGATTCATAAATATGTTGGTGATGGATGAATTAATAAAGAGAAACATGGAATGGGAAGAATTCATTACTTCTTCAAACTTTCAGATTAACATTGCTCCTACCCCACAGTCTAAGGTACAAATCCCTCTTTAGGTTGACAAGACTGTACAGTTAGGGATGAACAAGAAAAGGAAGAGGAAGAGCATCAGGTCTGTTAAAAATGATAAAGAAACAAAGGAACATGAAGAAGAAGGAGGAACCTCTAAGTCTCTAAAAAGAGAGTTTTTACCTTTTCCATCTCTCATTCCAGTAGAGACTCCTTCAAATAGAGCCACATGTTTGAGAGGAAGAAAGTTGTTGTTCTCTTCACCACCTGCTATAGACAAGTTCAAGGCTAGGAGACCTATTACTAGAGCACCAACAAAACATGAAAGCATTGTGAAGAAATTTATAGTGGGAGCCCCCATCTAGAGAAAGGGTAAAAGTGTACCTATTAAGGAGCACATTTAAATTGTAGATAAAACTACTCCTCTAGAAAATCCTACTATTAAGAGGCTAAATAAACAGCTTAAAGAGGCAAGGACTGAAATTGATAAACTGAAAAGGGAGGATTTGGTTGAAAAGAAGAATCTAAATGAACTTATGGAAATGTATCGTGGAACTCTTGGCAAGGCCAAATTTATAGCTAAAAGGTTTTGACCTCTCCATAAGCAGCTTAGAAACTTGTACAGACATAACATAGCCTATGAGAGTCAGATCGAAGGGATAAATATGGAGTTGCAACCTTTCAGAGAGGATATTTCCAAGAAGAATACAGATATATTAGCTAAAGCTGCCACCAGGAGGAGCTCCAGATTTAGAAAGTGAAGAAGATGAACACCTTGACTCACACCCATTTTTAACAGTTTTATGTTTTTGTATTTTGCAAATTTGGAGACAGTCATGTTTGATAAGTCACGATTCAGTTGAGGATTTGTTAGCCTTCTTAGTATTATATCACTACCATATGTTATTATAGAACTTGGTGATACTGAGAATAGGTTTTGGAGTGTTTTGATGCATTTTCAAACAAAAAGAGTAGCTACAGAAGAGTTCACAGTGTCTGGTGTTGTGAACTGGCTGATATAGGTTGGCAGTGCGAACTATGCTGCAAACTCTTGATCTGAAGGTTTTGGAGGAATCAACAATTTCCAGATGGGTAGATGAGTATATGACAGTTGTTGGAAGTTAATTTGAAGGCTGGAGGGACACCTGATAAAGGGAGATGCACTCAATGTACACATAACCAAGCACACTTAATATGGTTAAGGAGGTTACTAGCATTAGCCTAGTTTTTAGCAGTTTGTTACTTTTTGTTGAACATCTGTAGTTACTCCACTTTTAGGTGTGGGAACCTAGGCAAGAAGGGGAATTTGAATTGTAAAGATGACATTGACGACCTAGGTTATAAGAAAGACATTGGAAATCATTGAAGGGTTCGAAGGATTGTAATGAGACTCATATTTTTGAAATTGTGAAGTTACAGAGCCATCTCTGGATTTTGTGTATCAGACCTAAGAATTTTTTATTAATAGAAATCAATTCCTTTCCCATTATCTTATTTCTGTCTTACTCTGGTTCTAATATCATTTGAATTATTCATTTGATTTATTGTATATGTATTACAATGAAGGTTTTGTTGTGATGTTGTTATAATTTTATCAGAGTTTATGTTTTGATTAAAGAAGTTCTTATGTCAAAAGGTTTTCCTCATATGTCTGCTAGTATTGCATGATGTGAGTCGTAGAAATCTTCATTTTCTCACTAAAATATTCCATCTATCCATTTTACTCTTTAAAACCCTGATCTAAGTTAGCCAAGACCTCATTTGTTGATGCATTTTTTATGGAACCTTTTGTGATTTTTGTTGTTCTGACAGAGTTTTGATCCATTTGACATCATCATAAAAACTTATCTTTAAATATATTGATGGGTGTTGAGCTTACACTTTAACAGTCAAAGTGTGACTTTCAATGCTAACATCATCCACTTGTCACTTTGCTCGTTAATATGTCAAATCTAGTCTGAGTTGTACCTTGCCAACTCACTAGGAGAGTTCACTGCATTTTCAAAGTACATATTGCATTTATAGAAATCATTGCTCTTAAAGGGTCATGTCAATGTCAATTGGATATCTCCTTGATTTTAGAGTTGATTTTTAAATCAATATCCAGGGATTATTGTTATGAATTTTTTAACCGTTTTCTCCAAGTGTACAAAGAATCCTCCATCTTGGCACTGTGAACTCGTGTTACAGACATGCATTGTGCACTTTGCTGCAAAATGGTTGTAGGGGATGAGTTGGCGTTTAGACCACTTGAAGGCGCTCATGTGAAAATATGAAGATATCAGCCTTCAGCTCCAGACTACCAGGTACTCTATGAGATTTTACACCTTGTTTTAAGGTCCGGAAAGGGGTTAATGGTTGTTCCTCTTTGTGGCGCTGCAAACTGATGGATGACGATGTGAACTATCTCACCAACCTGTAAATAATATTCGGAACCCTCTCCTCGTGCTTTGTATCTTATACCTTGAATCCATAAGCATCCTTGGGCCTTGGTTACCTTATCTATTAATCCTTGGCCTTTGCATCGCTCATCCTACACAGCTTTTCCAAAACCCTTTCCCTGATGCTGCGAACTCTATGCAGTCATCCATTGCTATGAACTCTTTGTTCCAGCACCCTTTGTAAAGTAGTCTTTCACCAATTCATCAATTGTTCACACTCCTTTTTTATCTGATTATGAATTTAACCACATTGTTAGCCAATCTGAATCTTACTTAGAAGCATTGTCACTGTGAGAAGTTTGTTTGGCCTTTTCTCATATTTTTTCCAGTGGTCATTTCCCTTGCTTCTATGTTTTCACCTGTGGGTAATTATTCAGTACTGTGACAAGGCCTTCCCAGCTAGTACTAATGGATAATCAACAAAATAAGGTTCAAAAAGAAGGGGAAATTGTGAGGACAAGGACTTATGATATGTAGCTATTTGTTTAGTAACCCCTGATCAGGGAGGTCTTCCAAAGAGTGGCTTGTATTAATTTCTATTAGAAAATGCAGAGGGGGCACACAGAGGTGGCTAAAGAATTCGCACTGAAGTTTGATGGAACCAAGACCAAGGTTGGGATACTAGAATTTGAAGTATATTAGAGGACCATATCAACATCCAATGAGATACCTAGTACTGGGGAGAGATGGTTCAAGGACATGACCCTAAAAACTGCCTTTTCAGGGAAGTTCCTTAAACCAAAATACCAAGAAGACAATTTGTCAAAGGGTGTGCCCATAAAACATATGTCAGAGGGTTTTGATAAGATGTTGAAGATAATTCAAAGATACTTTACCTGCGAATGGATATTTAACATGATCTATCAAAACCACATAAGGATACTGCTACACTTCATAGGGAAAGATGCTATGAATATTCCTTTCTACTTGTTTAGAAGTATTGGAAAAATGTCTGACAGGGTTTAGGCTAAATCTAAGGCAGTTGATACGAGTGTTTTTTTCATTCGGGACTGATAAATATGTTGGTGATGGATGAATTAAGAAAGGGAAACATGGAATGGAAAGAATTCATTACTTCTTCAAACTTTGAGCTTAACATTGCTTCTACCCCACAATTTAAGGTAGAAATCCCTCTTCAGGTTGACAAGACTGTACACTTAGGGATGAACAAGAAAAGTAAGAGCACCAGGTTTGTTAAAAATAATAACAAAAAAAGGAACACAAAGAAGAAGGAGGACCCTCTCAGTATCCACAAAGAGAGGTTTCACCTTTTCCAGATCTCAGTCCAATAGAGACTCCTTCAGTTAGAGCCACATGTTTGAGAGGAAGACAATTGTTCTCTTAACCACCTATTGTAGAAAAGGTCAAGGCTAGGAGACCTGTTACTAGAGAATCAACAAAATAAGAAAGCATTGTGAAGAAAGTTACAATGGGAGGCCCCATCCAGAGAAAGGGTAAAAGTGTAAAGTGTACCTATTAAGGAGCACATTGAAATTGTAGACATAACTACTCCTCCAAAAAATCCTACCTTTAAGAGGCTAAATAGGAAACTTAAAGAGGAAAATAATGAAATTGATAAAATGAAAAGGGAGGAGTTGGTTGAAAAGAAGAAGCTAAATGAACTTATGGAAATGTATCGTGGAACTTTTGACAAGGCCAAATTTATAGCTAAAAGGTTTCTACCTCTCCACAGGTAACTTAGCAACTTGTACAGGCATAACATAGCCTACTAGAGTTAGATCAGAGGGCTAAAGATGGAGCTACAACCTTTCAGAGAGGAGCTAGAAAAGAAGAATCTGTATATATTATCTAAATCTGCCACCAATAGTAGCTCCAGATTCAGAAAGTGAAGAAGATGAACACCTTGACTCAGACCCATTTTTGACAGTTTCCTGTTTTTGTATTTTGCAAATTTGAAGAAAATCACGTTTGATAAGTCATATTCAGTTGAGGATGTGTTAGCCTTCTTAGTCTTATATCACTACCATATGTTATTATAGAAGTTGGCGATACTAGGAATAGGTTTTGGAGTTTTTTGTTGCATTTTCAAACGAAAATAGTAGCTATAGGAGAGTTTGCAGCACCTGGCGCTGCGAACTAGCTGATACATACTGGCACTGCGAACTCTTGATCTGGAGGTTTTGGATGAATCAACGGTTTCTAGATGGGTATATGAGTATATGACAGTTACTAAAAGGTCAATTGAAGGCTGGAGGGACATCTGACAAAGGGATATGCACTCAAAGTACACATCATCAAGCACATTTAATATGAATAAGGAGGTTACCAACATTAGCCTAGTTTTTAGCAGTTTGTTACTTTTTGTTGAACAATTGTAGTTACTCCACCTTTAGTTGTGGGAATCCTAGGAAATAAGGGGAATTCGAACTGTAAGCTATCATTGACAACCTAGGATATAAGATAGACATTGGAAATCATTGAAGGGTTCGAAGGATTCTAATCAGACTCATATTTTGGAAATTGTGAAGTTACATAGCCATCTATGGATTTTGTGTATCAGACCTGAGACTTTTGATTAATAGAAATTATTTCCTTTCCCATTATATTATTTCTATCTTACTCTGGTTCTACTGTCATTTGAATGATTCATTTGATTTATTGTATCTGTATTACAATGAAGGTTTTGTTGTGACGTTGTTATAATTTTATCAAAGTTTATCTTTTGGTTAAAGAAGTTCTTATGCCAAAAGGTTTTCCTCATATGTCTTCTAGTATTTCCTGATGTGAGTGAAATGCATCTTCATTTTCTCACTAAAGTATTCAATATATCCATTTTACTCTTTAAAACCCCGATCTAAGTTAGCTAAGACCTCATTTCCTGATGCATTTTTTCTGGAACCTTCTGTGATTTTCGTTGTTCTGACTGAGTTTTGATCGATTTGACATCATCATAAAAACTTATCTTTAAACCTACTGATGGGTGTCGAGCTTACACTTTAGCATTCAAAGTGTGACTTTCAGTGGTAACTGGGGGGATAGGCTCTAATGCCTCCTTCCTTCTCCTTTTGTGTCACTATTGTAAATCCTTCAATTCTATCCCAAGTTGTTCTTAAGAGGGGATGTTAGTATATTTAGACACTTAGGAGTTAGTTAATATCTACTTGGTTTAGTGTGTTGTTAGGTAAAACTGTGTTTCTTTAGTATGCATTAATATGTATTTGTAGTTAGTAAATTCAACAGTCATGATATGTTCCCAACATATAGCGATTTGACGATTCATATTCTCCTCAACGTTAACAACCATTGATCCATGGCTTAACACCTGATTGGTCCATGATCTCTATTTAAAGAGAATGGAGGTTCATTTTCCAATGATATATTGTGAGAAAATATCTTGTAAAATCTCTTTGTAATCTTTTGCTTTTGCATTAATAAATTGCTCCAAGTGGCCTTGTTGACTAAGGTCATGGATATTTCCCCGTAGGGGTTTTACCACGTCAAAACATCAGTGTGTTGATATTTGAGCTACTTTTGTGAGTGGTTACTGAAGGTGTTCGTCCTCTGTTAGAATACCTGTTTTTTCGAACATTTCCATGCCTCACCTTTCCATACCATTCCATGCCTTTCCATGCCATTCCATGCCTTTCCTTTCCATTCCATGCTATGGCATGCCTTGTCTTGCATTGCCTTGACATGACATGCCTTGCCTTGCCATGCCATACCTTGCCTTGCCATGCCATGCCTTGCCATGCCATTCCTTGTCTTGCCTTTCCTTGCCATGACATACCTTTCCAAGCCATACCATGCCTTTCCAAGATATGCCATTACATGCCTTGTCTTTCCATGTCATGCCTTGCCTTGCCATGCCATGGTATGCCTTGTCTTGTCTTGCCTTGCCATGACATGCCTTGCCAAGCCATGCCATACCATGCCATACCTTGCCTTTCCATTCCATGCCATGCCATGCCATTCCTTGTCTTTCCTTTCCATGCCATCCCTTTCCATGCCTTTCCATGGCATGTCATGCCTTGTCTTTCCTTTCCTTTCCATGACATGCCTTTCCAATCCATGCCATGCCTTGCCAAGCCAAGCCATGGAATGCCTTTCCATGTCATGCCATACCTTTCCTTGCAATTCCATGCCTTGTATTACCTTTCCTTACCATGACATGACATGCCATGGCATGTCTTGCCTTTCCATTCCATTCCATGACTTTCCTTGCCATGACATGCCTTGCCAAGACATACCATTGCATGTCATTTCCATGCCATGCCATCCCTTTCCTTTACATTCCATGCCATGCCTTTCCCTACCCTTCCATTCCATGCCATGCCATGCCTTGTCTTGCCTTGCCTTTAGATGGCATGCCATGCCAAGCCATGTCTTTCCTTTTCGTGACATGCCTTGCCTTGTCATGACATTCCTTTCCAAGCCATGCCATGACATGCCATTTCCATGCAATTCTGATGCCTTTCCAAGCCAATAAATGATATTAAATAAGTTCAAACAAGTCAATGGGAAGTCCCAAACACCACAAATCAACAAGGAAAGTATAGTTGTTATAAAAAATGTGATTAAGATGTTTAACTTCAACAATATGAAAAGTTACAACATGACAAATATAACAACCCTTACAATAAGTAATCATGCAATGAAAGAGGATGAAAATGCAAGCCTAAACTACAGTTTAGATACAAAATGTTCGTTGAAATAGAATATGGCACATAACAACCCTATAATGTTCAATACATCAAGCCCTAAAGGGATGAAAATTATGACATAAATGTAATAAAAAGGTGTCAAAGTGTATTCTAAGGGTGAAATATGACAATTAAACCCTAGACATCAAACTAACAAGGCTGGAAATTGAGGGTAAGTCCTAATCTAACTATGAAATTGAGGGTTTCAATACAAGCTTAATTCAAGAAGAATACAAGATAACATGAAATATTAACACTTTGATAAAACATTTATTTAATATATTCAAGAAATAACCATCAATGATTTAGAAAGAGAACTTACTAGTAAATCAATGGTCATCCATGAATTCCTAATCATAAAGTCATCCACAAAACTTGAAACACGGATCTAAGATATCTTCATAGTTTTGAAACATGAATTATCATAATTAATAGGATTTACATAGATGTATGTCACTAAATAGGTTTATGTTCCATCCTTATGGTGTAGACTCATTATACTATTGATCCATAGTGCCTTGCCTTTGTATGCCTTTCCATGCCATGCTTTGCATTTCCTTTCCTTTCCATGCCATGCATTGCCTTGCTTTTCCATGCCATGCCATGCCTTGCCTTTCCTTTCCATGCCATGCATTGCCTTTGCATGCTATGCCATGCCTTGCATTGCCTTTCCTTTCCATGCCATGAATTTCCTTTCCTTCTATGCAATGCCATGTCATTCCTTGCCTTTCCCTGCCTTGCATTGCCATGCCATGCCATGCATTTCCTTTGCATTCCTTTCCATGCCATGCCTTGCATTTCCTTGCCTTTCCATGCCATTCATTTCCTTTCCTTTCCATGCTATTCCATGCCTTGCCTTGCCTTCACTTTCCTTTACTTTCTATATCATGCCATGCCATGCCATGCCTTGTCATGCCTTGTCATGCCTTGCCTTTTCATATCATGGCAAGGCAATGCATGGCATGGCATGGCATGGTATGGAAATGAAATTCAAGGAATGACATGGCACTTCAAGGCCTTATTGATCCATTCCATGCCATGGATTTCCTTGCCATACCACGCCATGCCATTCCTTTCCTTGGTATACCATCACATGCCTTTCCTTTCCATGGAAAGGCAAGACAAATAATGACAAGACATGGCATGGAAAGGAAAGGAAAGACATGTCAAGACATTGAAAGACAAGGCAAGTAAAGGCATGGCATGACACTTCAAGGCATTATTCATCCATTCCATGCCATGCCTTTCATTTCCATACCATGTCATGCCATGCCTTGCGTTGCCATACCATGGCATTCCTTGGTATGGAAAGGAAAGTAAAGACAAGGCATAGTAAGGAAAGGCATGGAAAGGCAAGACATGGCATAGCACTTCAAGGCCTTATTGATCCATGTGATTCCATGCCATGCCATGCCTTTCCTTTCCGTTCCATGCCATGCAATGCCATGTCTTTCCTTTCCATGCCTTTCATCTCCTTTCCTTTCCATGCCATTCCTTGCCTTGCATTCACTTTCTATTCCATGCCTTGCCTTTCCTTGCCATGCCATGCCTTTCCTTGCCTTCACATGGAATGGGAAGGAAAGGAAAGGAAAGGAAAGGAATGTCATGGCAAGGAAAGGCAGGAAATGCATGGCATGACACTTCAATTCCTTATTTATCCATGACATGCCATGCCTTGCCTTGTCATACAATACGATATATGAGACATGATCATAATCTGCTGAAATACATGATTGGTCCTCCTCAAACTAGGATAATTCCATACTTATACGTTGAACAATGGGGAATGATAAACGATCCCATCTATCAACCCAGTTTGTCGATTCACAATCATCCCATTCATTACTATTACATGGACCAAAAAAGTAAGAGTTTTCTCATCCATATTTCAACTATTTTATTATCTGATGTTCTAACTAAATGGAATCCAAGAGTGCCCTAGATTGTTTTGCATTCATACCACTGTGATTGATATACATTGACCACCTCCCAAAAATATCTATGTACATGTAATTTCCTGTGTGATTGGTCTTCACGGGTTCCTGTTACCTCTCCCATTACTGAAGAACACCATTCAACAATGGATTCCACATCTCGAATGAAGGAAGTAGTTGTGAACTTCATTTCTTTCCTGTGTAATGATTTTTTTATGCATGCACCTGCTCCATCATGTTCCCCTTTCTTGTGCATGGAGTCAAAATAGTTCCAAATGTGTGGTACCTTGAGTTTTTTGTGCAACATACAAAACCATTGAAATACATGAGCTTTTTGAACTGGCATGGACAACCATTTGACCAAATCCAATGTTGATCCATCTATATGTTCGTCTCGTTAAGGTGATTGTAAAACAACTAAAATCAATGCTGTACGTAGCCTAAGTCATGGCATCGATAATTTCTTACGTAGAAGTGATACTCCTTCAATATAACTCTATTTTCTTCGTTACTATCCGACCCATGCCTGTATATGATATGGACCATTATGAAGACATGCTCTGAGTAATAATATTTTCTTTGAATCTCATTTTGTGGTTGAAGGGTGTAGTTCTCAGCAAAATCAACCACTAATAACACAATACCAACGAGAAATGTATCTTTTCATATTCTAAAATGCTCATCCTGCAATTGAGCCACATGCATATGTTGAACATATTGTTGTGTCTTTTTTACAAAGTCCTTCATGAAGTCACATACTCGTACATGGGAAGTCACCAATTGTATCTTTTTTCTTTCATGTCCTCCATGAATATCATATGTGACATATTTAAAGCTTTGCAAGGTAACCTCCTTCCTCCCCAATTCATACTCATCACTTACAAGGATGCACTTGCTCGATAATGTCATTCCACCTCACCTAGGGCATGTCCAATTTAAGCAATATTTTTGATAAAATGTACAACCCTCTGGCCTTGTACACAAGATGTTGTGAATAAAGTCTCTAGATGATGAAGATGGAAATATAACTGAGCATTCCTACAAAAGGGGGTTATGAAAAACACAATAAATATGTGTGTGTGTGTGTGTGTGTGTGTGTGTGTGATAATAATAACCATACTCAATGTGATATCTACAACAACATGTGTTACAGATTGTGTTCGAACATACTAAGGATTTCATTTATGGAAAGATATTTGGCCCAAGTTAAGTGCACTATATATTTTCCTGAATGTATCATATAATTATGTATGTGCAATGTCAATAAAATGTTTAATATGGGGTTCACGGTCCCTATATCCCCTTCTCAATTTTAGTACATCTTTTTGGTTGGAAGAAGGCCTAGTGTTCTCATACTAGAAATCATGTACTAGTCCCTTAACTTCTCCAATTAACTTCATGTCAGAACGAAGTAGCTTACCAGTGAAGACCCAAAAATATGTTGAGCCACCTGTGTCGAGGCTATCTCATCTATCAGAATAATTTCTAAGGGTTTTGACATAACATTTCATGATATGAGAGATTTGTTGTAGCAAATAATGTTTTCTTGTGATCTTGCTAACAATTGATTGTGACAAGACATGTCGGGCTGCATTGTGGTCTTTAGAAAAGATTTCTTACCAATTCTTTGAAAAACATCTATAAGGTTTCTAACAATATGATGACTTGTTTCTAAACTTTTGACTGTTTTAATGCCTAAAATTCTCTTAACAACAATCAAACTTCTATATTTTAACAATGCAAAAATAATTGACATTTATCAGCATCATATTTTGGTTCAAAATATTCAATTATTTTATAATAACGATAACAAATATTAAGGTTAGGTAACTTACCTTCAAGTGATGTTAGACCACTTTCATCAACATGAATGCATTTAGGAGTTCTTTGTTGCACAATGCTCAATCTAGGTAGGGATGATGAACCCTTATTCATGACACTCTTGACCTCCCTGCTGTGGAGTTAACAATGTTGCAGTTCTTTCCCCTTCAATCATTGGTGGATCAAATCTGGGAGGACAATGGACATGGGATTAACTATTTTATGGAACGTCTAATTGTCCAACAAGAGATTTTACCACAAGAACTTCTTCTCCACAATGGTGTACACCAATTTTCTCTCTCATTTCATCCATTGTATAATTATATTCAAACAAACCCTCCATCATCTAGTCATCCACAACAAGTTGTCTTGATGAAATAATAGATGGATTGGTCTCTACTGAACTCTTGATCTTTTCTTGTGGTGATGGAGGAGAAACAACAATGGCATCTATTCCGCTAGAAATTGGATTTCCCTCTTCTGAAATCCTACTCTTTGACATATGCAACTTTTCCTTTTCTCTGTCTTCTTCTACATTTTCGATCGGTTTCTCTTTTCTCAAGGAATTTCTTTCTCGAATCCATCGGTTCCCCATGTTTAAAGAGAAAAATTTGCTTCCAAACACCCCACCACAAATTTGTCTTGGTATTACACAAGAAGTCACAACTAACAATTCCAATTCCAAGTGGACAAATTTGTCTTCGTATTGCAAAAGAAGACACAACTAATAATTCCAATTCGAATTGGAGAAATTTTTCTTCATATTACACAAGAAGAAAACTAACAATTCCAATTCCAATTGGATAAATTTGTCTTGGTATTACACAACTAACAATTCCAATTGGACAAAATTTTCTTCCAATTCCAAGAAGACACAAACAACAATTCTGATTCGACAAATTTGTCTTCCAATTCCAAGAAGACACAAACAACAATTCCAATTGGACAAATTTGTCTTCCAATTACAAGAAGACACAAACAACAATTCCAATTCCACTTGGACAAAATTTTCTTCCAATTCTTCCCACAATGGTCTTGCAATAACACAAAATTATCTATGATTTAAACAAGAAGACTAAAATAAGAAAAACTTGTTTGTGCACTCTATTTTGTGTGCATATGTCAGGAGTTCTTTTTCGGGCTTGATAGATGAGGTAGTGGAGTGTGCTTGGCACAAAAAAATTCCCTGCAAGAACACGTGCATGTTCCTAGAACGTACACGCGCTAAAGCACGTGCATGTTCTAGGAACACAGACATGTTCTTGTTGAGCATACATGAGAGATAATTACAAAGATTTCAAGTTAGAAGAGTGTGTGCATGCTCCTAATGCAACAAATATATCATTTATTATAGACCAAGCATCTTTATTAATAAATATGTATAGGGGTATGGGGACAACTAGGACCTAAGGGATTAGGATTGAACGTGTTTTGAAGCATAGATAAATGGTTAGAGCACCAAGATGTGGGTGATGTGGGTGCAAGGGTTGTGGGGCCTTTAACAAGAGGTATACACATAGTGTACTTAGGGCTCAAGTGTGGAGGGGGTTAAGGGTTGAGTATAGGTTATTCCAAGGCTTAGATGGAGCTAGGGC